>CAUOFW020001281.1:547635-636326 GCA_963454935.2 Ilex paraguariensis | reverse complement strand
AGCCTAAAAAATTGTTCAAATTCGACTCATTTAGAAATGGAGCCGAGCTTGAACTGAGCCCAAAATGACCTGAGTCTGAATAGTTTGACTATTTTACACAAACAAACTAAATTTTGCGAGATCAAGTTGTACTTTTTTAAGTTCATTTTATAAACGAGTGTAAAAAATTGATCAAACTCAGCTTATTTAAAACACGAGCCGAACTTGAGTCGAGTTTTATCTGACTCGAGCCCGTTCGGTTCAATTATCAGTCTAGTGCATTTTCCTTTTAAATTGTAACACGCACCATAGCATTTGCCATTTTCCCATTCTTTGCATAAAATGAGATGGTAGCATCTGGCTTAAAAGTATTGGGTAAAGTTGTTTAGTACAAAAACGAATGGCCAGAAATGGACAGGAAGTCCAACCCAAAGCTGAGAAATAAAACGAAAGTGCCAAGCAGTATAACGTCCCACTAGTGTCATTGAATATCTATTTCAAAATCAATTGATAATTGGTGGAGACTTGGAGTTACCCTTCAACTATATAAATTATCATTGGTATTCTTATTTACTCAATATGAGATATAAACTCTTTAACATCCTCGTTCATGTGGAACCCGGGCTCGCACGTGGAGTCAACAAATAAACTAATAACCATGCATATCGAAAAATTTAAATGGTTTAGAAACTTGACCTATTAACCGTTTAAAGTCTAACTCTAATACCATGATAGAGAATTTAACCCAAAATCAATTAGAAGTGGATGGATTGACCCCTTAAGTATATAAATAAATCTTGGTGATTTTAATTATTCGATGTGAGATACAAACTCTCTTAACAAATACAATCACCGAAGCGATGACAATGTGGCTAGTTTTGCACCAAAATCATTTAATCAGCTCCTTTTAGTGATAAAAGTTGAAACCATCTGAGAGGAACATTGGCACAAGAGATCAAATGACAGAATTCTTATAGGCTTACAGCCACTTGGCCGTGCTGATGTATAACTTTATGGTTTTACAAGGTACATTGCTAAGTGTGATCAAAATTATGCAATTATTCATAGAACTAAAATATTGATCTACAACCTCAAGGGTAGTCCAATATTATAGTATTTTTAAGACACTTTCATTGAATTCACTGTTGTAGAATTCACCGTCTTTGGTTCATTGTTGGCGGCGGTGGTGATGATGGGTTAATGGTAGTGGATTTCTATGGAAAAAAAAGTTAAATTTACCTATGAAAAAGACAATGAGTCTTATTCAACTTCGGTTGAACAAAGCATAAAAGACAGTCAAGATAATGGGAGTGGCTCGTCTGCGGTTGGAGAGTTATCGCATAACATGCGGTTTAATGAAACAGTTGCGTTTCACGGTGATTTTTGCAATTTTTTTTTATTTCCCCCTACCAAAACGACGTTGTTTTGGTCCTTTAAATCAGCATCAGACCCCTCCCTTTTCTTTTTCCCGCTTCTTCTTCGTCGGGTCTGGTTCTCCCGCCTTTTTCACAGCTCTAACTTCTCCATCTTTTTCTTTGTCGGGTCTAGTTCTCCGCAGTGAACGCCAAAAGGTCAGTGCAATTTTACTTCATATATGTCATACTGTGTGAGAGGATATGTGATGGAATATAGAGTTTTTTGGGTGGATTTAGTTGATATTCTCGTCGTGTTAGTAATGATGTGTATTGAAATGCCTTTTGACAAAAAAGAAAAAAAAAACATGGTAAATAATTTATAAGTTGATCTTGTCCGTTTAGTCTTCTTGTGATTTACTTTCCATGGAAGATATACTTGACATGTATGAATGGTAACGGGCCTTTTACTTTACCATTTCATTTTCTTTATTCTTTCTGACAACATCCAAATTACCTTTCTTTTTTTTTTTTTGCATGAGGTGGTTTTAATTTTGAAGAACGCAATTTGCACTCCAGTTTCTTTTGAGTAGTTTACTTGGAGTTGGAGTGCTGCAGTCGAAAAGGGGAATGTGAATTGCAATTCCCATGACTCTTAATACATGTAGAGAGTTTCTTATTGTTTTATTTCAGTCCTGGAGTATGATATTTAATACGTATGACATTGGACCTTAAACTATAGCATTCATGCTTGATCATTGTATTTTTCTGTCCTCTTTCCTCTACTTTGTTCACCACATTTTCTGCTTTCTGCTAAATTCGTGGGAAAATATAGTTAATATACTTTTTCTTTCAGACTCTAGCTATATTACAGTGGCATTGGCGTGTGCTTGCCAAGCATCTATTTTTTACCTTAGGTAGAACAGTTCTTGTTAGGCTGGCTAAAAGCGAGGTGCCATTCTTGCAAAACCTGTTTAGATTCCATGACAAAAAAATTCAATCCCGCCTTAAAAAGTGAAAAATACATGCCTAAAACTCGTTATCAAATTAGGTACAAAATTTGTAATTTTCAACCATTCTCACTAGTTTATAAATCCATGCCTTTTGTTTTGTAAAGTTTTGCATTAAAAACGAGTTTAATGAACACGCATTTACATTGAAAAGTATGAGATTAACCTCAATTTTACAAGAAAAGAGTGAATCGGGAAACCATTTAGAATCCATGGTAGAGAAGGCATAGAGCTCAAAAACCAGTGTCATGAGTCACATGCAAAAACGCGCTCAACTTCATTTCTATGTAGTTCTGATTGAAGAAAGAAGCCTCAACACCAAAAAAATTTACATTAATAAACCAAAAATTTGGGAGCATCCACAAATTGAGTTAAATAAAGGTAATGGAACCTTTTCCTGCCATTTTTGCCCCACCTCTTTTCCTTTCTTTTGGGCTTTCAACATTTCTACTGCAGAAAAAGGGGGGTTGGACAAAATTACAAAATAACACTCACACAAATGACCAGTTCACGAACGAGATGGCGAGGCAATGGACAGTATTTTCTTCTGCAGCAAGGACTTTCCACACAATGGCTTGTTCATATGAAACATGGCGCCCCATTGTAGACATGCAGATTCCACCAGGCAAGTAAGCGAATCCCTGAAACGAATACCAAATGTTCATTTATATACAGTTCTACATAAGACACCACAATATTCCACAAATGCATTTTATATGATGGCCAAGCTTTAGTGAGTTCAGTTGAGGCAATTCATTAGCCCCCTGATATAATGTAATTCACTCCAGGGAGAGACAAATCTAGACCCACAGCACGGTTAATGATAACATTTCTTTCAAATTAGAAAAAAGAACGTTCGTGTGCATGTTCATGTTGAATGTTTTTAAGGATTTCAAATGTTAGAAGGTGCATTATACTAGTAATGGGTCCTTAAAACTTTCCTGCATGCAAACATTGGACCTTCAGCATTTAGAAATATCAAACTATGTAAGCAACGAATTTCATGCTATGTATTTCCTCCATGTAAAAGTACCTGTTGCATTATGTTAGCAAATTCTGAAAACAATGCCTTTCGCCCAGAATCGTCAAATATCTTGTCCAATGTGATATCCTGCAAAGCCACTAGAGTCGTCTCCAGCATGTCAAGCCCAGACTGGTTTGCAAATATGAAAACTGGCAGCGACTGCAACACCAGAAGAGAAGATACGATTTGTATCGTAATCAAATTCAAAAATTACCCCAACAAAACACAGACCTATCCAATCACTAAACTTGAGAACTGAACAACAATCAGAATCCTGTATATAGGTGTTGAATTTCTAAGTAGAGCCCAAAGTTAAACAATTCAGCCGACCATTTATCTCATTTGCCAGGATATGCTGCCTAGCAAAGTCAGAATTTGACAGATGAAATATGGCCCTTTTCTTTTTCCCTCTAAAACAAGAAATGCTTTGTGCTGTTGTTAAAGAGGATTGAGGGACAAACAATACACCCAATAACATTAAGACATGAACTTCAAAATTTTATTTTATGGTTAATCATATTATCATCTCCTATCAAAAAAACTTCAAAAGAAGGTAAGTTCCATACCTTCAATGAGCAACACAATATAGCATCCTGATGATCCCAGAGATTTTTCAACTCTGTTTCACTGCCCAGAGCATCAGGTCTCAGCAATTCTGTCCCTAAATGGTAACTGAGAATAAAGAAAAAGAAAAATTAAGAGAGGATAGAACATATTAGAACAGATAAAAGGAAGGGTATCTTAAAATTAAGAGCAAGGAAGTCCAGCAAAACTATGTGAACCATACTTTTACTAAAATAATTTGGAGTTTCACAATCGTAGCAACCCCATGTGTGCATGAGATAGGGACGAACCCACAATCAACTGATCTGCAGGGTTCAAATGATACTCCATGGATCCAAGACAATCGTCATGGCTTGCAACTTGACAAGTATGAAGCATGAGAAATAAAGGTGGAACTTGCCTGTAACTCTGGCAGATCCAGTGAGCTAGTGTTACAGCTTCTGGAGAGCCTAGAGATGACTTCGACCCCACAGTAGGGCTCAATCCTGTTGGAGAGATGGCCGTGGCAACCCTCTGGACAGAGGAAATGACACTACGGACATACTGGCGAGCCATTATAGCAATGTTATCCTGTAGATTGTTTTCAAAAGGGAACTGGAAAGCAATAGTCAACACTGATCGCGCAGTGTAACACGAGGACACATCCCCAGCAGCATGGCTTGTTGCTGGCCCCACTTCAAGACTGGATGTCAGATCCAGGGTCTGATGGGTAGTCAATGAACCCTGAGTATCACCCTGAACAAACAAGTCAAATAGTTGTCAGGTAAGAGAGAGTGCCCAAATTTTTATGATAAGACAGGGATATGGTCAAACCAATGGTAATACATCCACTTTTGACTCTGTTCAAATACAAATTCTAGGCTGACACACTGTAATAGTTTTCTCAATTACTGTGAAAAGAGTTATCCTGCATCCAAAAATTAAGCAGGCACCCAAGGTCGGTTTATATAAAACTGGCCCACTCCACCCACTGCTAATTGATTTCTGAACGTGGTCTTAAATTTGGGCCTCAATGGATGGTGTATTAAGTACTTTAAGTCTCACCCAATTGAATTCCCCAGTCTGTTTATCTGTCCATGTAAACTTCAGTCTATTTGTCTGTCTGCTTTTGTTTGTTAGCCCATGCACGAGCCCAGTTTGAATGTGAGGGTGGGTCCCACGTCAAAAAATTAAGTAGCCTTAAGGTGGGTCTATATACTTGAGGAGCCATTTTATCCCTTGCCAATTGATTTTGGGTTGGATGCTCTAGATACAACAAGACGCTTAGTCGCTTAACAACTAACAACCCAATGACCTAGAAGAAGCAACAGCCGTTCACAAAGAAGCTCAAGCCCATTACCTGTACAACCTACTATGATTTGATACCCTAGATTGACATTTTTTTTGTTTAGTACTCAAGGTGTTTTTGCATAAGAACTTGGAAGCAGACTTTCCAACCAAGCCCAACTTAGCTTTTGTGTTAGCACAGCATTTATAGTTCTATAAAGTCCTTTGCTTTTGCTGTTTTACGGGTGCATCAAACACATCTTGATTGAACATCCAACTAGGCAAATTCACTGGTCTAGATGGATCTTGTCAGCACATAGATAAAACGCTAGTTAAGTCAAAGTGGGATATCAGACTTTCACCCAACATATTGCCACTTTGCTACAATGAAATCAAATCCATAAGATCTTCCAACAGCAAAAATAACAGAGATTCAGGTGAAGACTGTTTAACTCAACTGATTTTGAATCCAACGGAATGACGCGAAAACCAGAGGGTAGCAGTAGAGCATCATCTGGAAACATTTCATCAATTGGAGCAAAAAAAAGTTCAGAGCAGGCTCCCACAGCATGCTCATCAACCCCGCTACACACCTACAAAAATGGAGCAATTTCCAGTATAATACTGTTATGTTCAGTCTTCCCTAGGCGTTGACATTCATACATTCAAATACAATCAAAAATTTTAAGCATCACTTACCTGCAAGAGATGAATATCTCTTGGGATAAAACTATCTTCTTGAACAAAAGAGTGGCCTTCAAGCCGAATTACTTCAAGCATCTGGGATGAGAGAAATAGAGTTATGGTCTTTGGGCTGGATGTTATTACATAACAAAAATTAGCATTCTTCGCACTGTCAAATCCATTGTAAACTGGAGTTCTACTTTTTTAGAAAAAGTTCTTCCAGCACAAGCAAGATATTAAAACACTTCATAAACTTCGTTTGAAAAAACAGAAAAAATATAAGAGCACAAATGTTTATGGTAGGTACTCCGATGTTTTTGGGATCTAGACAACGGTAAAAGCATTAATAGTTAAGAAAACATGTAAAAATAGTGGCCATCTCAATGAAAATAGAAGGCCATACCTCTTCATGTTCAATTGTGTGACCAAGTGGCATGTTAATTTGGCTTCCAGTAAATCTTGTGGGTCTCATTCCTGGGTATGCATATGAACTGGCTTTCAGTGAAGCAGCAGAGTAGGCATCAACATTAAAATCTGCCCACTCCGACCGGTGCTCCCTTAGAAAGCGAACTAGCACTGCAGGGGGGACATTCTAGCAGGAAAAAGGAAACAAACAAGCCCATTAGTTATCCAGCTAAATCCCTTTAGAATATAGTTGTCAGCTTAAACATTATGATACCAACTTTGGTCTTCTGAGTGAGTCAATCAATGAGGAGGATCACTTGTATACAAAACTATTAAATCAACGGAAACGAGATTTCATTCATATTATAAAAAAGTTAGATAGACGTTAACGAAGTAATGAATTACAGCAGCAGTTATGCAAAACGATCCACATTTAACATTTCCTTCGGAAATCATTCCGAATTCTGACCCACATCATTGACCAATTTTTTATTTTTCTTTCGGACAGGAAAAGTTTGACTTTCACATAAAAAACAGAATTAAGGAAATATACCAAAGATCCACATAATTAGAGTTACAAATGATTAAATAATTTTGACCCCATTGAGAAACCTTTCCAGGATGAAAAACTTATTATTTTCCCAAGTAATGGCTGAAATAGTGGTCACTACGGGTTGACAATACACTGATGCTGGTTTCAGAATTCACCTGGAGTAGCATAGATGCCTTTGCACATAATACACCTCCAAGCAAGCAGGGGGAATTAGAAGTGGTTCCCAGATTTTTGGTTGAGTTGACTGCAACTATTACATCTTCAGCACCATCACAGTTCATCAATGACCAGCCATCATCATTAAACCCATTGATAGCATCATTAAAGCCTCTGAGAAGGAAAAAATATTCAAACACAGAAAATAACTACATCAGCAGAAATACATGCTATACATACCAATGGATAAAAATGTGGACATGCACAGATAAGGCCAAGAAAGCGCTAGGAGAAAATAAACATGCAAATACCTGCTCAATCTTTGGCTAAACGTTCGCAGAACAGCAGGTTGCCTGCCCAGACCATATACCACCTCACCACTTGTCTCCTGAGCTATTTGCCGGATATAGCGCAGTGCCTTCATACAAACAGCCAAATCAATTCCATTCCTCTTATTTTTTCTTTCTAGTGAGAGTACTGGGGAATTTCTTTCTAGCAGGAGTAAGGGGGAAAAGAAAGGGGAAGGGAGGAGGTAAATTGAATTAAACACATGAAAAGACGTTCACTTGCAAAATGAGGCCATATTCAGCCTTCGATCAAGTATTTTACTGTTATGACTGAGCACTGTCACCTAACTTTAAGAATAAAAAACACTTTGTGTGGGTACACAAACAAATAGGTTCTTATACACAATAGCAACTTGCCAGGCACTCATCTCTTGTGCAATAAGGACCTTTTTCCTGGATGGGCCGGTAGCACAAGGACCTAGATAAGGAGCCAAAGAGCTGCCTTACTCAATAATCACATCAACGTGCAATTTAACAAAAGGTTAGGTGCAGGGGCAGTTGTGGTTAGAAACCACTGAATTGAAATGCAAGGACAAAGAAGGGTGAGGGTGTCTTCCAAAGAGAAAAAGCTACGAGAAAGTGCTCACGTATAATAGAAGACCAAACACCAACTCGAGGGGACAAAATGCTTCCCACAAGGGATCAGTAAATTCACAAGAAAATAGTCTTTGCATTGGAATGGGATAGAATCTGCTCAAAAAAAAAAAAATATCATGGCCATTGCATACGTTCTCTTTCTTAGGTAACATAATTTGATAACTGAGCACTGATATACCATACCTACAAGATCTTAACCAAGCCTCAATTCCAAATAAGGATATACCACACCAAAAACATCTTAGCCAAGCCACAATTCTGACTAAAAAGAAACAATAAAAAAGAAAAGAAAGAGATTTCCTACTCACTGCAATAGTCCTCTTCTGTGCAACAACTTTTGACGATTCATAAAGTGGTCGCAGCACCTCTGGCACACTCCATGCCTAGAAAAGATGAAATTAATCGAAGGACAAAATTGTAGCCAAGAAAGATTTAACAAGCCAGTCCAGAATTTAACCTCAAGATTCAGGTGATCAACTATATGAATAATTGACCCTCCACCCTCACATGGTCGAATCAAATACCCACTTGGAAGCACTTCGGCCCTCACAAACTGAGACGCTGTAGCTGTATCTGGGCCAGCACCAGAACCAGACAGAGATCTCTCACATACCTAAAAACATTCACACCAAAGAAAGAATCAGAGAACCCCAAGAAACCACTCTNACATGCTATACATACCAATGGATAAAAATGTGGACATGCACAGATAAGGCCAAGAAAGCGCTAGGAGAAAATAAACATGCAAATACCTGCTCAATCTTTGGCTAAACGTTCGCAGAACAGCAGGTTGCCTGCCCAGACCATATACCACCTCACCACTTGTCTCCTGAGCTATTTGCCGGATATAGCGCAGTGCCTTCATACAAACAGCCAAATCAATTCCATTCCTCTTATTTTTTCTTTCTAGTGAGAGTACTGGGGAATTTCTTTCTAGCAGGAGTAAGGGGGAAAAGAAAGGGGAAGGGAGGAGGTAAATTGAATTAAACACATGAAAAGACGTTCACTTGCAAAATGAGGCCATATTCAGCCTTCGATCAAGTATTTTACTGTTATGACTGAGCACTGTCACCTAACTTTAAGAATAAAAAACACTTTGTGTGGGTACACAAACAAATAGGTTCTTATACACAATAGCAACTTGCCAGGCACTCATCTCTTGTGCAATAAGGACCTTTTTCCTGGATGGGCCGGTAGCACAAGGACCTAGATAAGGAGCCAAAGAGCTGCCTTACTCAATAATCACATCAACGTGCAATTTAACAAAAGGTTAGGTGCAGGGGCAGTTGTGGTTAGAAACCACTGAATTGAAATGCAAGGACAAAGAAGGGTGAGGGTGTCTTCCAAAGAGAAAAAGCTACGAGAAAGTGCTCACGTATAATAGAAGACCAAACACCAACTCGAGGGGACAAAATGCTTCCCACAAGGGATCAGTAAATTCACAAGAAAATAGTCTTTGCATTGGAATGGGATAGAATCTGCTCAAAAAAAAAAAAATATCATGGCCATTGCATACGTTCTCTTTCTTAGGTAACATAATTTGATAACTGAGCACTGATATACCATACCTACAAGATCTTAACCAAGCCTCAATTCCAAATAAGGATATACCACACCAAAAACATCTTAGCCAAGCCACAATTCTGACTAAAAAGAAACAATAAAAAAGAAAAGAAAGAGATTTCCTACTCACTGCAATAGTCCTCTTCTGTGCAACAACTTTTGACGATTCATAAAGTGGTCGCAGCACCTCTGGCACACTCCATGCCTAGAAAAGATGAAATTAATCGAAGGACAAAATTGTAGCCAAGAAAGATTTAACAAGCCAGTCCAGAATTTAACCTCAAGATTCAGGTGATCAACTATATGAATAATTGACCCTCCACCCTCACATGGTCGAATCAAATACCCACTTGGAAGCACTTCGGCCCTCACAAACTGAGACGCTGTAGCTGTATCTGGGCCAGCACCAGAACCAGACAGAGATCTCTCACATACCTAAAAACATTCACACCAAAGAAAGAATCAGAGAACCCCAAGAAACCACTCTTGACAAAATTAATAATGCTCAGAGAAACCTGAGAAACCAAAACACAACCACTCGTTTAAAGGATAATCAGTAATGTAGTCAAATCAAAACCAAAAGCCCAATGAGTTGCTTACGAAAAATCCATGCGACAGTCTACATATGCGTGTCAGAAAGATTATTCAAGCATTTACACATTTATGTCGATTGGGCCAAGAATAAAAGGGGTATTTGAACTGCTGCTGGGGAGGGCAAGAGAGGGGGATGTTGGAGTTGCTAATAAAAGTCTAAAGAGAGGAGAAAAGGAGTTAAATGCATCATTCAGTTTAAAGTTTAAACTGAGAAGATTTTTGTGAACCACTCTCTTGATAAATCACCAAAACTCTTAGCCTGACCCTGTTTGCTTCAGTGCTTTAGTTACAATCCCAGTATGATGGACCCTATAGTTCAAATTTTCAAATAATTCATGAATGAAGCTGCAATCGACTAAATGGTCCCATCAAAATCCTGTAACTAAAAGTTTCTGAATGAATGCCCACTATTATGCATAACAACTAGACTATCAAAATATTAAGGGTGAAAAATATTCATACCACAAGACTCCCATTGTCTAAAGTTGTGGTGTATCTCAGAGTCCAAAAATCACGTGCAGGAGCCAGTGTAGTTGGAGCATACATCTGAAGAAAAAATCTGATTCATTTTTCTTTCCACGTGGCAAATTTCTATGCAAAACATCAAAAGAATGTTTAAAGCTCAAATTTTAGTGTTCACCTGCATGTATACGAGTTCAATTGTTCCTCCATTTCCTGCAGGAAACATAGTGAAAACTTCAAGGCTCCGACAGTCCCGAAACCAAGATGGGCGATCTTTAAGGATCTCTGCAATCTGTCAAATATGCAAAGAAAATATCTTGCTGTTCAAACAGCACACTACACTTGGCACTCTAAAATAAGCTGGCCCACGAAAAGTGGAAAATAAAAGAAAAGAAAAGGGGAAAATATAAGTCCTCAGGGCAATTGGCATGACATTAATTTGACAAAATCTTACCTTTGGAGGCTCTAAACTTACAAGACCACAGGCTCGAGCTGCCACTCCACTACAACTGTGTGAAATGGCGAAGATCCCAACCGAATCCGGACCAGGCTGACAACAAAGTTATACAATCAGCAGTAGAAACAGTTCTATTTTTCAGAGTCAGAAAGTAATTTCATTATATGCAAACATAATGCAGACCAATGGAGAAGTTGATTCATTATAAGACAATAAATACCTTCATCCCAGGCAACTGGACCCAATCGACAGCAGTTCCTGTAGCCTTGGAAAGGAACTCTGCCAGGGTTTCTTCAGCAATGGAAAGGAGACTGCCACACGAATGAAAGACTAGTTCAAAAACAGCAATAAAATTAGTTGCAAAGTCCAGTGCATGTGTGTGCGCGTATGAGTGTAGAGAGCAAGAGATCACAGAATTGACACTCATATTTACCCCGCAGGGTTATTTGCATCTCGGAGAGAATGCTGAGGAGTGGTAATCACAGACTCACAGCTTGCATCAGTAGCTGCTGATGCCTGCAGAAATATCATTTCAAATTATGTAGAGGACAGGTAGAAAGCATAAGAAAACTAACGCTATGCTATCGCAGGACTATTGCAAATAATACTACTCTAATCAGAAACCTGCATGTGCTATTAATTTAATTGGAATAACCTCAGTTTGGCATTGAGCAAAAATAGTAGGATCCAGGAAGAGGAAAACAATATGTACTTTTGGGGGTAAAAAAACAGATTTAGAGGGCAGATAACTGCTTAGTAGCGAGTAGAAACAAAAAAAGAATAGAGGAAAAATCAGAATGCCATAGATTGGCTCCAAAACAATCAAGTTATGGATGACATGCTTCCGGGAACTACCTGATATCCTCGGTTACATGGAACTGCACATTTTGAAGAGAAATGCCACAAATACTAACAAGCTCAACTCAATCACTCATCTTGGAAACATATGCTGCTTCCAAGACCTAGACATAATGTGAGGGTAAATACCCATAAATAGAATGTGATGGCATCACAAAGAAATAAACACTACAGAAAATAATCAAATTAACAAATATGACATACACTTTGCAATTGATGCCGCATAAACCCATTTTCGCACACAAGCTGTGAAACCTGTTTCTGCAGGCGATCATTCTCCTCCATCAACAGCTTGTTCATCGCATTTAATTTTCTGTTCACAGTCTGAAGTCGGGAAGACTCTTTTCGCTGCTTCTCTCGACACCTGCATAGTCATTAGAGCCAACAACACTTCTTTTTACCCATCTCAAAACCTTTTTTGCCAAACAAACAAAATCCACAAACCCTTTCCACTATTCAATAGCCCACATCAATTAATGCAAGAATCTCAAATTATAAAAAAAATGCAGACTATCAAAATATTAATATGATTACCAAGGTAAAGGAAGGCAAGTCTTAGCATGGAAGTGGATCCACTGATCAAAGCATGAATAAAGAGAAAAAAAAAACCAAATGACTACATCGATCTTTTGTAGCCCACATGAGGTAATGCAAGAATATCAAGGAAAGCTCACAATCTCAAATTTTAAATAAATTGGCGCATTGAATTTCAAGATTTTAAAATGTCATGTTATACAACCATATACTCTACAAGACTAACCATCTACCCTAAAAGACATAAAGTTGTTGGAGAGGGTATTAACTTAAGGATTATACTTCCTCACGCTTAAATATTTATACTTCCTCACGCCGCTTCATGTGCAGTTTGAGCAGAGGCTCTAATACCATATTAAACAACTACCTAGTCCAAAAACTTATGTTGTTGGGGAGGGTGTAACTTAATTACATACCAATGTAAAGGAAAGCAAATCTTTGCATGGAAGGATATCCACTATTCAAAGCACAATTAAAGGAATAAAAACCCAAATGACTACATAGATGATTCCTGTTACCTGCGATTCTGAAACCAGACTTTGATCTGTTTGGGTTCAATGTTAGACAAAATGGAACATTCCCGAACCAGTTGCTGCCGACGTAAAGAACTCGGCTTAGGACACTCCGCATAGACCCTTTCCAAGGCTTCAACCTGCTCGGCCGTGTATCGGACATACTTTCCGGCGTCAAGATGCTTGCTGAAGCTACTACTGCTACTCTCCCTGTGCTGTTGCGCCACCATCGCCATTTCCTCCGCTCAGATTCGAAAACCCAGCTACCAATAAAGATATGTAGCCACTGTAATCGGTGTTTTTTTTATATATCTAGCAAGTAAGATTGTCTTTCAACAGAGAATGTTCCTTGTGATGTCCGAAAGATTAAACGGAGGGGCTTGATGAAGTGCTGAAGATTCTGGGTTCTTCACTTATGAGGAAGGTAAAGCCAAATTAGCTCAACGGTAAATATACTGACAAAAATCCTACCTGTTTTTGCATACGTAGCCTCCGTATTTGTTCGATGAAAGCTGTACACAGCTTTGTTGATGAAGCCGCTTGAAATTTCCACTGAACTGATTTTCCTCCTAAATTTCCAATACACAACAAAGTGTCTTCTCTTGAACTATGGGCAGTCTGAAATATGTCGACCCTTTTACCACAGAAATACACTGATTTCTCACCTCAACTTCCTTAAGTACAACAAATCCATCCCTCAGTCAGCTTTACAACTCTTTATTGTCTCTCTCTCTATGTGTACAGAGTTCAAACCTGCCCTTTGAGACTGATGACACTGTAGCTCAGAGTCAAAAGTTTAGAGCAAGAACTTGTTGACTCGTCCTTAATCTTGAACAGTTGTGTAAGAAATCAACGAACAAAGTCATCTTCAAAACAGAGGAATCGGCCTACACTCCCAGTCCAATAAATACAACAAGATAAACAAGCAATACCAACCCTCAAAACCACATAAAACAACTCTTTTTCTCACAATAAACTTTCTAGAAACCAAAGATTCGCACACAAAGGCTCCCTCTCTCTCTCTCACTCTCACTATCTCTTTGAAGAAGAAGAAGAGAGCCCCACGTTTTATGGCAGTACAGAGCTCCCGAAGATCCGTGATAGCAAAACCCCAGGCATAGTTCAGACCACCACGAACAAATAAAAAACAAAGTGAGAGGAGATTGTGGAGGTTTTCAGAGAGAGAAGAAAGTGGAAGAGGAGAGAGAGGGACAGTGACGGGTCTTTCAAAAAAGTTACCTCGCAAATCGAGAATGCTGGCTGGGTACGTTCTATATATCCTGCTGTGCTTTTCTGAACAACTATACGCTACTAAAAAAAAAAATTTATATTGTACTCTTATTTATTTTTATATGTATTTTTTTATTATTTTTATGAGAATTATTTTTATTATTTTTTTAATACTTATCATTGATTATCTATAATAGTTGTAAATTTTTTATTATAAAATAATTCTTAAAAATTATAAAAAATATTTATTAACAATTTAGATACGGGTCTATTTAAAAAACTACAAAACAAATTAAAATAAAATAAATTTTATATTTTAAGAATTTCTTATACAATTAATTCTTAAAATAATAAAATTTAGAGATATCATTACCAATTTTTTTTTTGTGCTGTAATAAAGTCCTCTTTCAGTACATCTGTACTGTATGGTCTGCGCATTTACGAACTGGTCCCTGTTGTTTGTCTGAAATACGTCTTAGACCTACTGTCCTCTTGTCTTTGAATAAATGTGGTGGTCAAATCAGCACAACCAAATCTTCTGCCACGGCTGTCGCACCACACGTTTTTTCACGGCGTGAATCGTTTTGTATCAGTTTTGTGTTGTGTTGTTTAATTATGAGTTCATATCCAGCATTAATTAACTCTAACTTATTTTAATTTGAATTTATGTTTGTATTGATCAAAATAAATTTTGAATAAATAATTTAATACTAAAATTTAAATTTAAGATTTTATTATCAATTAATTAAATTCATGTTCATAATTTTTCTATAAATTACAAACTAACTTAATAAAAATAGTAATAATGAGTAAAATTTTCTTTTTTCTACAATAATTATGTCAATATTTAATAAATAATAACTAATAATTAATATTTTATTTTTATAATATTAGTTATTCGTGTTATTTGTGTTTGACACTAACATAATCCATTTGTTATTTGTGTAAACAGGTTGTGTTATTTTGACTTCGTGTTGAGAAATGATTAATTTTAATCTATTAATTTAGTGTCGAGTTTAAATTATGTTGTCATATTGTGTCAGAAATTGCAACCTCTATCCTAATTTTAGGGTGTACAAGAATTTTATTTATTGTCCCATAATTTATTCANTTATGGCAGTACAGAGCTCCCGAAGATCCGTGATAGCAAAACCCCAGGCATAGTTCAGACCACCACGAACAAATAAAAAACAAAGTGAGAGGAGATTGTGGAGGTTTTCAGAGAGAGAAGAAAGTGGAAGAGGAGAGAGAGGGACAGTGACGGGTCTTTCAAAAAAGTTACCTCGCAAATCGAGAATGCTGGCTGGGTACGTTCTATATATCCTGCTGTGCTTTTCTGAACAACTATACGCTACTAAAAAAAAAAATTTATATTGTACTCTTATTTATTTTTATATGTATTTTTTTATTATTTTTATGAGAATTATTTTTATTATTTTTTTAATACTTATCATTGATTATCTATAATAGTTGTAAATTTTTTATTATAAAATAATTCTTAAAAATTATAAAAAATATTTATTAACAATTTAGATACGGGTCTATTTAAAAAACTACAAAACAAATTAAAATAAAATAAATTTTATATTTTAAGAATTTCTTATACAATTAATTCTTAAAATAATAAAATTTAGAGATATCATTACCAATTTTTTTTTTGTGCTGTAATAAAGTCCTCTTTCAGTACATCTGTACTGTATGGTCTGCGCATTTACGAACTGGTCCCTGTTGTTTGTCTGAAATACGTCTTAGACCTACTGTCCTCTTGTCTTTGAATAAATGTGGTGGTCAAATCAGCACAACCAAATCTTCTGCCACGGCTGTCGCACCACACGTTTTTTCACGGCGTGAATCGTTTTGTATCAGTTTTGTGTTGTGTTGTTTAATTATGAGTTCATATCCAGCATTAATTAACTCTAACTTATTTTAATTTGAATTTATGTTTGTATTGATCAAAATAAATTTTGAATAAATAATTTAATACTAAAATTTAAATTTAAGATTTTATTATCAATTAATTAAATTCATGTTCATAATTTTTCTATAAATTACAAACTAACTTAATAAAAATAGTAATAATGAGTAAAATTTTCTTTTTTCTACAATAATTATGTCAATATTTAATAAATAATAACTAATAATTAATATTTTATTTTTATAATATTAGTTATTCGTGTTATTTGTGTTTGACACTAACATAATCCATTTGTTATTTGTGTAAACAGGTTGTGTTATTTTGACTTCGTGTTGAGAAATGATTAATTTTAATCTATTAATTTAGTGTCGAGTTTAAATTATGTTGTCATATTGTGTCAGAAATTGCAACCTCTATCCTAATTTTAGGGTGTACAAGAATTTTATTTATTGTCCCATAATTTATTCATCTAATTTATTTATTTAGTTTATTGTAATTGCTAGATTAACAGTAAATTATGATTAATGTTGGAGTTTAATATGAATTTTATTAATTATTAATTAAATTTTATAAATTAAATTTAAATAATATTAATTTTTAGAGATAAAAATTGATTTTACCGATTTAGATGTCCTCAAATATATTTTTTCTTCAATTTTAGGTTATAAATATTATTTTACTGTGATATGTATCTTTATATGTAGGATTAGTATGTATGAATTAAAAAAAAAATCGCTTTCTACTAAACGTCAAAGCATTTTGAAGAATTATGTGAGTAAGACCTCATCCCCACCTATGCATATCTTTTAACGTAAACTCTTCTCAGTCCTTTAGTCTCTTTTTTCCCCATTTCATTCACACACAAAAAATAAATCACATTCGATCCAACGGAAACATTTGAAAAAATTAATGAGATCCATTCATCCAAATAATGATATGTATTTAAATTATAATTTTTTTTTGAATTTTTGTAACATTATTCTTTGATTTAACAATGGACTAGTTCCGTGAATTAAGTCAATCAATGAATTGGTGTTTGGGGGCTGTGCATAAATATAACTATGGGCATTCAATAATTCTTGAGATGAATTTATAGCAGTCAAAACCACGAGAGATTTGTTTGGTTAGATTTTTAGGGAGGGTAAAGATTGACTTCTCTAAATTTTTTTAAATTTAAATCTCTCTTTATAAAGATGGGATTCAACATTGAATCTGATACATAATTATATTTGGTATATAACACATACATATATAGGACTCACAGATATATATGTATATATATATAATTATGAATAATTATTTATCCTGTAAATGACTATTTTACCCTTAATTAATCTAATTTATACTCATATTAAATTGTATAATTGTCTTTTGCATTTTTAACCTCTTAACTCATTTTCTCAAACTCACCTCTCTTAGATTGGATGAAACTCATTATCATGAGTTTAATATTCGGACCAGTTACAGACCAGGTTTGGAACTCTTAATTGAATTTTCAATCCAAATATGAGATTTTGGGATCTTTTGAACTATTTTTTCTAAACACAGCTTACTACCCCCTTGCCAAACAATCCCAAGAGGATATAATTTTTTTTTTTTATATGGTAGGGACGATTTGGGGTGAATTCAATCACTAATGTGTAAGTATGGAATAGATTAGTTGAATGAATTTATTTGACCTAAAAAATTTTTGTACACAACTCTTCGACGTTTTAGACTAGAATAGATTTTTCGTATATGAAGTTACGTCAAACATAACCTATAACTTTTTTATCCAAATTAACGTTACATGTGAACATGACTCATTTACCCTTATTCCAAAGTATAATACCTAATTTGACAAATTAAACTTGTGCTCCTTGAATTTGGTGCAATTTATACATTACCAAAGTAGCCTCATCTTCTTCTTCTTTCTATTCCTCTTCTCTTCCACACTCAATCACACACCCATACGCAATACCCTCAATCACACGTGCATGCCCATTATACACATGTAGAACTCTATTCATCTTTGCGTGTGTTTGTCATGGTTATCAAAATTTCGATCCAAATTGTAAGATCATACAAAATTTGAATCCGAATCTTAAGATTTTATGATGTAGTATAAATAAATTGATTTGAGTCTCTTGTAGATATTTAAATTCGTAAGGTTTTAATAGAACATGATCCAGATCTTATAGGATTGTAGGATCTCGATCTGAAATGCGATTTTACCAATCGAAGTTATTTAGTTTGTTTATTGGGGGCTTTTAATTGTTGAGCAATTCAATCCCTATTTTTAATTTTAATAGTAACAGACTTGGTCCATATGTGAAGATATTATGTAATTGTGAATCTATAGGAGAATTTCAATGAATGAAAAAAAATACAAAAAGTTTATTTTGTTTAGAAAAAAGGTATCCTTTATTTGTTCTCTCTTGTTGAAAAATTGAAAGCAAAAGTTAAATTTTATCTTCTCTTTCGTTGAATCATATCCAGATAGTTTTCCATTTTTATTTTTTTCGTATTTTTTTTTGTTTGGATGTCTTATAGTCAATATTATTATTCAATAGTCTTTTAACTTTTCAGGCTTTCCTTTTTATTTTTCTTTGAAAGTTAAGATCAAAATATTTTAATTTTTCTATTATATTTTGCAAAACCTCACAAGATTAATAGTTCATATTACGATTCTCGATTCGATCATACAATCTTGATTTTGTGCCTCTCCCATCGATTCAAGATGGAATCCCAATTTTACAAACCTTGGGGGGTGCGCTTCCATCGAATCAGTTACTTAATTATCATAAAGTCATCTAAATTCGTTATGACCGCCAGACTAGCTATTCAATTACTATGTTGAACAACTATAAATTGTAAGCTCTACCAACACTTGGGGGTATCATACTCATTCGAGCACAACTCTCCTCTCCTTCTCCAAACTTGTAACTCTCTGTTCTCCCTACACACTTGAGTTAATAAAATACCCAGTAACTTTTGTCATTCAAAATGGATGTAGGTTACGTTGACCGAATCACTATAAACCTTGTCTTCTCTCTCCCTTTACTTATTTACTGCATTTTATACTGTTTACTTGATAAATAGTGTGCAAACCAATTTGTGCATCATTAACTTGTAGTCAACATTTTCAAGAACATCCTTTGTCCCTTATTTTTTCATTCAGATATGATGTGTAAGTCAAAAGTAGTTTGTAGGTATTCTCTTTCTTCAAAAACAAAAAATTGCAGACACCCCCTAAAAAAGAAATATTATTTAAATTTAATTTAAAGATCTAATTTATAGCAATTATTGAATTTAAAATGAGATTCATATTATATTAAAATTCACAACTAATTCATAAGTATATTGAATTAAGTTTTTGGTAAGATTTCAAAATTAAGTCTTATTACATTATCAAAAAGAAAACATTGTACTCTTGCAGTTCCCCTATACTTTGGGGGACCATTTTCTTTGCAAAATAAAGTTCTATTGTTTGAAGGTGGTTTCTTAATTCCGGACAAACATTATACAGCGAAAGGGTGATTTGAAAATTGGTATAATTTTTTAAATTTAATTGAACAAAAATTTAATACAATCTTATTTGGGTTAAAGTGCATATTTTTTAAAAATTAATAATATTATCATTCGGTAAATAACTGATGGGTTGAAATCTTTTATATACCTTCCATATATTTTGGCTACAATCAAGTAATGGAGGTAAAATATTTTATCTAACAGTTTCTCTCTCTTTTTCCCTATTTTCTCTTACTTTATTTATATTAATATTACAACAACACAATTATACTAATCAGTTACAATTGTCATATAATACATCAAACAGTTACTCGTACGTTCTAATAAACCAAACAGTACACAAAATTATGACACCAATACAATTTATCATTCAGTTGTTTACATAAACTAAATAGATTCACCATTTAGTATCGCAACATCGTTACACCATCGTGCCTTAACAATTATATGAGACTGTGATTGTTACACCCATTAAAAAACAGTTACACTCATTAAAAAATAATTATACCAATTAAAAAAATAGTTACACTCATTAAAAAACAGTTACACCCTTTAAAAAAATAAAGAAATTCTTTTTTCCCTAAATCTCAATAACGAACAATATATAATATTTAACAAAACATATTGTAAAAATTCTTTTTTTGGGGAAAAATTCAGTGTTTATTCACATATAATTTGTGGCATTCTAATCAAATCTCGTTGCCATAAAATCCTGTTGCTAAAAAAGAAGAGTTTTGATAATTAATACCTCTATTTTACCTCCAATTACTATTAATAATTTTTACATATTTGTTTTTTCAAATAACTGTCAATGATAATTGTATATTTTAAGGGAGAGTGTTTAGGTAAAAAAAATTTTAAATTCATTTAAATTTTATATTTAAACACAAATTTTTTTTATAAAAATTATATTTAATAGAGTAAATAACTTATTATTTAATTTTGCTCAAATATATCTAAAAAATTATAACCACACCTAAAAGTCCTCGAGTAAAATGCGCAAGAAATTGGACCCATTAATGTTTGTTTCTTTTGATATTCTTCCGGGGCGGCCCGTCGGCGCACATTAGCCAAGATGGGTGCGACACAGATAGGCACTTGATAAGATGTACTAGTCTACGTAAAGTAAATACAGCATATAACTATTTATGACTAAATTATTACTAAATTCCTTAAAAAGAAAATAGAATATTTCACAATATAAATTTGCCTTAATTTTTTAAAAATATTATGGCATTTTCAATTATTAGCTATAACTCGGGCTACAATACAATACTATTATATTAAATAATAATTTTTTTAATTTTTAATTACACAATTAAAAACTAATTTCAGGAAATTACAAAAAATATGTATTTTATAATTTTTTTAAAATTTTAAAAATATTTTTTATTGACTCGAATACAATTTAAAGATGTTATGATACGATACAATTGAGAATTATTTAATGAGTATTAATAGATAAGATTTTTTTGAATCTTAAATATGAAATATTTAAACTTAGAAAGTATAATTTATAATTAACCCAATTTTTTTTACAGACAAATGAACATAGCGAGCCCCAAATACACATTAATACGAATTAATATTTTTTAAAATATAAATTAATATTTTTAAACTTTAAATATATAAATTAAAATTTAAACGATCATTCAAAGTGTAAGTTGAGATTAATCCTTAAATAATTGTGGGGTTCAAACTCAGAATAATAGAAATTCACGGTCGTGCTAACGAGACCTAACAGCTGTTTTTCTTTTAATTTGAACAAGAGGAAGCTTGGATTGAACTCCATTGTCAAAAGACAAGATTTTCCAATCTCCTAGAATCCACCTAAGGTGTCCATGGTTTGTCCTTGCATGCTCAAAGATTGATATCAAATAACTTAGTTATAAATTCAGTCGTTTTGAATTTGAATTTTGATAATTTTTTATAGTCAGATCATAAGAGATTTATTATTCAGTAATATTTAGTCCCAACATAAATGACTTGTGTTTGACCAGATCGAGAAGTAAATTAGTCTATATAAATTATAAATTAAATTAAGATCAATATTGTTAGATTATTATTAAAAGTTTAGGATCGATTATAATTTTGTGATCGATTGTAAATGATCTAATTTATAATAATATAATATCAAATGACTTGATTTTATCATAACCTTATCGATTAAGTCATAACTTTCGGTCTGATTTGAAGGAATAAAACCTTTAGAACCATACTCTCCTTTACTTTAATATAAGAAAGGTTCAATCAATGGTATATGATAAGTAGTAATAAACAAAGTCAAAGGGGAATGTTTTTAACATTTTATATCTTTTTAAACTTTAGGTGATGGGATTTACATTCTCTCACTTTGTCTCCTATCTCCCCCATTGATTTGCCTTTTGTTCTCTTTGCTTTGCTTTGCTTTTTAATTGATCTCTCTCTCTCTCTCTCTCTCTCTCTCTCTCTTTTTGCCTTGAACCATTGCTTTTGTCATAGGAAAGGAATATATGCCACTGCTTCCTTAACTCATTTGGACCCATTTACCCAATTTCTCCAAAAAAACAAAACTAAAAAACTCATTTGGGCCCATTCCTTGATCCAATCAAGTCCCCACCATCCGTGGGCCCACCCTTGTCTGGGCCGCCCCAAAAAATATGTTGCGTAAATCAGTAGAATGCTGACGTGTACTTTCTTTTCATGGGTTGGTGTCGTTGAAGTGGAGCCTATACCCTACCACCTCAGCCCATGCCTCTCTCTCTCTCAACCTTTGCTTGGTTAGTACACTTATTTTAGGACCTCCTTTTTTTTACATCATTTCACTGTCATCCAACATTGCATGCTCTGTTATTTTCACCATCAAGCTTTAACCCAGATACAGATAAAGATGCCATTTCAGTGTCTCGGTGGTTAGGGGTGTTGTTTAAAGCAAAAACAAGTGATATTTTTTTATTATTATTTTGAATTTAATTTATTAATTTAATTCATTACGATCATTGAGTTTATAATATATCGTATTTTTTATTGTTAGTAATGAGTCTTATTTAATACCGAGATTCACTATCAATCAAATGAAAAATAATTAATTAGGTTAATAAATATGTTTCAAATAACATTGGTTTTTTTTTGGGTGGCAGGTTTCACCTAAACCAATGGTCCTATGCACATGCACTGGTGCTTGTTGTTCAAATCAATGATACAACCACTTGAAGTAAACCCATGGATTTAGCATGAAAATCAGATAATTATTAGCCATGGTCCTAGGGTTGAAAATAAGAATTCACCCACACGCACCTTACCTTTGGCTCTTGTCTCATTTTAACATCTTATTACAGTATTTTGATTAAGGGGTAAGTAAAGGATCGATTATCTCACAAAGCGTAGTTTCTTAGAGTCACCATCCATAAATTTACCTTTTTGTATAGAGAGGCGATTTTACAAAAAGTCTAACATTAATCCAGTATGGAAGCGGAAATATTACGATGATTTACTGAGACAATTGAGATTTTAAAAAAAACACAGGTTGTATATTATCTACTGGGACAATTAGGATATTAAAAAAAAAAAAAAAAGGTTTTAGGTAATGGAGAAGGGTCCCCCCACCCAATACCCTCACCCACACCCACACCCACAAAGAGAAAGTTGAGAACCGAAAAACCTTATCTTTTCTGAGGGAAGTTCTCCAACCATTAAAGAACTCACGTTCCATTGAAGCAAATATCATAGGACGAACATACACTTGGCAATATAGAACACTCCATTTAGCATTAAATTTGGGTCGTACCTTCCCAGCACATCGCACGGCAAAGATTAATTGATTCTGAATCATCCGTGTTATTGTTACTAGAGTCCATAAACAAGTTGGTACCAAACTATACCTTAACATCGATCACACATTCTAAATAGGACTTAAATCAGTCCCCGGATGAAACTTCTCAAATATTTTTATCATCAATCTATTTTAGATTAATCATATTTAAGTAGGGTTTTCATCAATGCAAAGTGCGTCATTAAGTATTAGAGGAATCAAAATTAAAGCACGTTCTAGACTAGAATAAAGATTCAAACATACCGCTTCAATTTATTGTTATAATACATGACGAGCCCAAATTCAACAAGGTCAAGCCCAATAAACCAAGTAAGCACAAGTTAACTAAAAGGCAGGTCAAGCCCAATTCGTGAATTCGACCCAACCCAAGATTTGTGGAGTCCAAGAAAAATTAGAGTACGTGGGGAGGAATCATCAGGATTCATATCCTCGAAGATCGTAACAATCTTTAATTGTACTTACCTTTTGTAGCTATCATTTCCGAAAGACTAGTATCTTTACCCTTAAGTCACCGCCTTAACCAAGGCTCCATACCTATAAATTATAAGTCTTCTCTAAATGAGAGGACACCTTTGGAGATCTCACCACACCTCTCTACACACATAACTTTTCTCTCCTAACTACTGTACTTCTCTCGGAGCTTTCTCTCTATTACTTTATTCATGAATAAAGACCCCTAGCTGTCGTTGTCGTTTTTCGAGAGTAAAGTATTTCATCTGAACCGAACCACTATATATCTGTGTGTTGATTCGATATTTACTATTTTGTCATTGATTGCTTTAATTATTGTATATTAATTATACCTTATCACACACTCAACTGTTGATCTTGTGCGAGACCAATTTATGCATTATCAATACATGTTATACATGATGAGCAATTCACATTCATTATATCCAAAATAAGTCGGGAGTATGAGGTACGATATGTGAATTTGACTGTATGTAATGTGCTAGGCTTAAGCTTCTTAACTAGTACCCATAGATAGTGCATTGGATAAAGCAAAGAACAATTGTTCGTATGAATATAGACAATAATTTTGTCGAATCATGTAAATCTATATACCTTTTTTTCTTAATTATTTTCTTTTCTCTCTAATTGTTGACCCAACTACACGTTGGTTTTGAGAAATCTTAACGTTTTAGTACCCTAAGACAAAATCAAAATTGGCCACCACTCTTGTGCCTCTTGATCAGTGAAAGAACCCGTGGTATATGGACCAGAGCATGGGACGTAAGAGGACTTAAAGGTTTCAATGGCCATAAATAAAGAGCACCAACCATATACATTTGCATTATTCTCCCCATCAGGTTATGGTTCTTCTATTTATAGAAAGGAGGAAATTCTTCACAAGCTGCTTTGAATTTGGGGTTCATTAGTGGTGATAAATTTCAATACGACACATCAATATTCTTTTCAAAAGTATTCATGTTTCATCGTAGTCTCGATTTTTATGATTCAACTTCCTTTTGCGAGCTAACCTGGTGCCCCCATAAACCTACCGAGAAGAGTAGGTATGACCATAGATGATGATCATGTGCTACGAATAAACTAGAACGATCTGGTTGTATAACTTTGAAAACTCTGAAAATAATAGTTAAATTAACACGAATAATAAATAGGGCGGATTGGTATTAAACATAAACAATTACCTAGGTCTATCTTTGTCGATCACTCTTGATTGTCTAAGGATTTTGCTAGTCAAGAGGTTAAAGGATAGATCTTTACCAAAGGGGTATCAATCTTACGATTTATAATTCACAAAATTCATATGAATAAGTTGAACATAACCTGAACACAACTTGACCACCAATAATACTAATTGAAAATAACACGAATCTGAAATAAGACAATAAAAATAATATAACCCCCTAGTCATAAGGAACCATTGCATGGGCTGAATCGTTTGGCATTATCTGGTTGGTACATAGACAGTTAGACAGCATCACATTACCTCTGTAATGAGGATGTAGATTGGTCACCTTTTTACTTGTAAAAAGTAGTTTGCCACAAATATGATTAGGGCATCCACCTTATAAAATCCACTGTTATGCTTTACCATTGGAGTTCCTTGTGTTATCTTATCTAATAAAATTTATTTGGATTTATTATATTAATTTAATCCATCATAAATTATTGAACTAATAACAAGTTCCAATTTATATTAAGTCTCCCGTCAATCCGATAATAATGATTAATTAGATCAATAAATTATATCAAAATAACACCGCCCTATCTTATCGGTCGGGTCTGAAACTCCAGTCAGCCTTCATCTCTACATAAGACAGTGCAATGTCGTATTGGCAAATTAAGAGAGTAACTCTCTTAATTATCATAAACCATAAGGGTGTCATTATAATTTGCCCTCTAAAAATAATGTTCTTTTATCAGTAAAAATCTTGTTGAGTACTAGCTGGTAGCGCAAAGTATTGGGAGACTCGAGCTTTTACCGGAAATTTATGAGCGTTTTATTCCCTTTCACTCAAAACTGTCTGTTTTAGTTCACAAAATGGTTGAAGTGTCGGAAATAACCCATATGCTTATGTCTAGAATTGCAAAGAATTCACTATCTTTTCTAACAAAGCCCTTCACCAAAAGATTAACTCGTAATGAGTGATTCATGCCGCTGGCTGCCCACTTCTTTCGAGCTCAGTCAAGCAAAGGACCTCTCTACCGCTTGTCAAAATGAGATGTTTTGTGTTCTTTTGATTTGTCGGTGGCAACGGATTGTTTTCCACTGTCGTATCAGGGAGTGAAAATTAAAAACAAGAGGCTGACTTAGTTGATGAACACTAATGCAAATACCATTCACATATGGCCAGATCTGGCTAATGCTTTTGCGATTCACTATGCATACAATACGGATTCTCTGCTATCGAGGTGTAAACTAGAACTCATTAAGCAAACCAAACATCAGTGTTTGACATTCGTGTATGGTATACCAAAAACCCCCCCATTTATCTAGAGTGTCAATGATAGGAGGTACTGATTCTCGCAAAGGTGTACAGAAGAAAAGAAAATAAATAACACCTTCGCTAGTTTTCCATTATCAACAGGCAAATCAACAAGCCAACCCTCGTTAAAAAATCTGGGAAAGCTATCATCTTGCGCGGATCCATACTCATAACCGCAGGAATCCTCACTAGTTCATCAGCCCAAATAACGAATTGAAAAAATTAAAATGGATTCCACCCATTATTTCCCAGAAGCTTTGCAAGCCAGAGTGACCTTTACACACAAATGGCATTAATAATAATCACCTTAACTTTTGAAAGAGAATGCTGATCTACTCCCAAAAACACGACTAAAAAGAAACGCTTACCTGAAAAATTGGGCATTATCATTAAGATGTGGAACAAAGCTGAAAGTCCAGCATCACCCGGCGAAGACGATAGACCCAGAAAAATGAAAGAAAGAAACTATCATCCTCAAATACTGGGAGTCAAAACCACTGTTGAATTGCAAAAATATACGTCTGCTATAGATCAATTTTATATGCAGTAATGGTAATCTTTAAGAAAACAGTAAGGAAATGGTGACCAACAACAAAAGAAAAAAAGGCACTCATGATAAGACTAAGAAAGCGTACAAAACAAACTGAAAATCAACACAATACCATCATAGTCCTTTTTACGGATTCAAATACTTCCCAATCATCATTAAATTTTGAGTTGTTCCAATGCCTTTACTGCTTCTGATTCACACAGGCTATTTTCAGAGTTGGTACCAGTTTCCTTAAACTCAGCTGGTGATTTGTTTGGCAGAGCAGGAGCTATGGCAGTTGGAAGCTCTCCCTTATGAACAGGTGGACGAGCAAAAACTGGCACAGCCTGCCTAATACAGACAGGTGGGGCAATTCGCTCAGGTCGGGGCTGCATCACTTGAGGGGACTGCATAGAATGTGGTGGTGCAGAGAAAACTGGGACTGCTGTTCTAACTGTAACTGGTGGTGCAATCCCCTGGTAAGGTGTCCTACAATGCTGGACAGGAACGTAAGGAGCTGCCGCTGCTGCAGGGAACCTATGAGGGCGAATTGCACGGACTTCTGGAACTGGAGGCTGCACTGGTGACATATGCTCTGACAATGTAACAGGTCTTTCATTTCTTGTTGTAGTTGTGGGTCTGTTTCGTGGACCAGTCTTCTGGCAGATTAAGGGGAGGATCTTGGACATGGCCACTGATGAAGGTTGTGGACTAGTTGGTCTTGGGTGCGGAGTTGGAAATTTTAGTTGAAATGGTACTGGGGCATCGGCTGAGTTACTCATTCTAATCTTTTCTTTCAAACAATAATTCAACAAAGCACGTGCTATTCTGATCTGTTCCTGCTCATCGTTGTTCTCTGATTCTGATGATGCACTAGCATCTTTTTGTGCCACTGGCCAGAAAGGGAAAAAAACTAGTTTATATCAAAGTAGTAGTCCCCAGACATCAAATAAAGATGCATTGATGTGAAATCAAAAATAAGCAATTTAAATCAGAGAGCCACCAGGAAGATCAAAGAAGAGATGAGAGACAGGGCTTTATCTAACCTACCACCTCCCATGTAACATTCTTTCTCCCATAATGCAAGTCTAAGTCCGTTAAAAAGGAATTCATCCGTATATAGAGGAACAGAAGAATGGGACAGAATAATTCAACTAACTGGTATTCACTTCCACACAGGATGGGACAGAAGAATCTGACATGCCATAGCCATAAACCAAATTGAAACAACCAGAACAGCAGGTTCAACAAGGAGTGATGACTTTGGTGCAACAAGCCAATCTAATGGCAGTCCACTTTTTTAACCATTCATCCTACGAAAAATAGAATTTGGAGGGCAGGAGATGAAGTTCTTATTTATGTCAGAACAGAAGAACCTCAAATATATTATGCTTATAGCCTAACACCAACATAAAACTCAACGAAGCACCTCAAACTGTTTGAGGACCATTTTTGTATCCTCTTCCAAGGTTAGCAGGAACCTGATTCCACATAGTATGTAATTACAAAAGTACTTTTACAGTTTACCCTAGGTATCACCAGGTCAAAAGATTCTTGTCACCCAGGCGGACATATCGACACAAATACAAACACACAGAAAAGCTTATACCACCCATGCCAATGCGACATCTAGGTATGAAGTTAAGGTAGGTCAAAGACAGTGAGAGAGGGGGGGGGGGAATAACCCTTATTATGGGCTTCTACGCTACCTTTCTTGGTCAAGCATTCACGGTCTAATCAAAGAATGCACATAGAACATTGTAACCTTGCAAACACTCCTCACAATAAACTAATATTACTCCTATAAAGAAGCATGAGAGAGAGAGAGAGAGAGAGAGAGAGAGAGAGAGAGAGAGAGAGACTTACTTTGTTTCAGAGATGACCAAGCTGCCAGGGCTGCATTTTTCTCAGCTTGCTTTTTGTTCTTGGCTGGTTCCCCAGTGAAAGTGATTCCAGCCAGTTCTACTACTCCAGTGAAGACAGGTAGGTGTCCAACACCTAATCTGAAAGTTGTGTAACGAGGCAATGGGGAACCAACTCTTTGTGAAATCTCTTGTAAGAGGTTTTTGTAAACTCCAGTCTCATCCTAATCATAGTGGAGCCCAAGCAACGTCAAACAACAGTTAATATTAATAGTATTGAACAAGTACAATTCAAATGGGATCCTAGTTTTCACAAACTGCATAAAGGCAATATACATGTAACACCGCACAGGCATGCACACACGTAGATTCCTATTTTGGCTTTATCTTTTGATTTTTACTCTATTAACTCCAATGTGAGACAAGCTCTAGTAAAAATGAGATAGATTTACAAACCATTGAAATCATAATATCTCTAAACAAAATCTATAATGAACTAGCAGTGGGATCTGGCACGTCCAGACTGTTTCCAAGAGAAAAAAGAAGGATGCCTTCCCATGCCATGTTCAAGAAATAAACAAACTGCTAATATAGTGCCCAGATTTTCTGTGATACAATATGATATTGCAGATTTTATCTATATAAAACACCAAATGGAGGTATATTATTACTCTTTCCGACTCCTAAAACTTTCAGCAAATGTTAATCAAAATGCAGAATGTTGCACAATCACTTGGGCTGTCCAACGTATTATAATTATATATCTTGAACTTGATGAAAAGTAGAGGCAAACAGCTGAACAGTCATAGAAATGTTCTCTTAACCTGAGATATAGAAAGTGAAATTTTGACAAAATGTCTCAGGGCCGGAAAAAGGAGAAAGAAAAGAACCTACGATTTTCCCCTCTAGATTGTAATAAGAACACAAAATGGATGCAAGCGATTGAAGTTTAGGTGGTGCATTCACAAAGCAAACTGTGTAGACTTTGCCGTTGCCATACTGCATCATGCATCACAATCAAGCATGACATTAAACATCTATCTGAACAATGTCAAGGCTTTTCTCCATTTCAAGCATTGACACTAGAAACTCCAAATAAAGAAACACCATTAGCTCATACCTGTTCTCCTTCAATTTTTGGGGTAATTATTATTACATTTTACTTTTTTTTTTTGCAGTCAGTATTACAATGGGGAGGCAGCAATGAGGTTCAAAGTCAAACCTGCAAACAACTGCTGGGCGGTGGCCACTGGGCCCACCACTGATCCTCTAATACTTTTTAGTTTATACTTCAAAAGAGGCAAGAATGCACAATAACACAAGACAATATTGTCATTTGTGGCATACTTCAAATCAACCAAAGAACTATGCCCTAGGTTACATTAATGGCACCAGTTGGTGAATTACCCGAAGAAGTGGACAGGCACATGCATACTGCAGCTAGATGATTCAGCATATTTAATTGATGGGGGTACAAGGCCATAAATTCTAAGCTTGCTCAGATATTTTTCTCACATGTGCTACACTGAAACTAGCCCATTTTGAAATCAATACTATACTTTTGTAAGTTTGGTACCAATGTCCACGATTTCAACGTATTCATACACACTCTTGTTGTTTATATATACTGCGAGTACAAATAAAGAAATACCAAAGTCAGCAATTTTGGTCTTAATCATATCAGTTCAACAAACATTCATTAATCCAAACCAGCTGTTCAAATTGATTGATTTATATTTTATATAACTTCAAATAACACTTCGAAACCGATAAAAAGAAACAAAATAAAAATATAATAGTGCTTTGAAATGTTTCACCCACAATTATACTATCAATTATTCAAGAGAGGTAGCTTCTTAATTCACACTACCATGAAGAATACAAGGTCCAGACAATTTAATCTAGGCATTAGAAACCACAAAACTTTCATATGACAGAAACACCCCTCATTTAAGGAATTGGTTACATTAAAAAGCCAGAAGACCCAAAACAGCTGTCGTAGATACATGAAGACAAAGAAGACCATATGGTTCTTATTAAAAATATGGTCCATCTTCAACACTTACCAGTTTTCTTTTCCCACTCTGCCCTCCGCCCCAACCCCTCAATTAAGCTACAATTGGTCAGCTGGTCAAAAAATCCCACAGCCGAAAAAACAGATGAGGGGTATTTTAGTCATTTCAAAGTCAAACCAGGCATACCCGTCCCAGTCATTTCCGAACCGGTAATCGTCCGGCTAAGAGATTCAGTGATTCACCGGAAACAATGATACTCTGCCTTTCACGCGCACGTTAGCACTTGGTCACTCAAATAGATAGCAACCATTCTCACCAGAAACAAAAAAGTTAGAGGAGCGCAAGTAGCACATGGTGCACATTAGAAAAGTTTGCCCCTTCTAAGACTCTCTCTCTCCTCCCCCCTCTTCTCTCTTTCCCCTGGGGAAACCAGAGAGTAAGAGAGCTCAAATAACACAAGGCGTACATTAGCAAAGTTCGCAGTTTATTAGCTCAATTTGCCTGTCAATTTTATGAGTGACCAGTAAAAAAAGAAGATCGATGGCCGTGAGACTCAAACGGAGACAAGCAAAAAAACAACGGAACCCTAATCGCATCGAGAAGAAAGAGAAAACAGTAATGCTACTTACGAGAATTCTGGCGGCGAGAGAGTGAGAAGGTCCGCGGCTGGAGAGAGAATTGAGAGCCACCTCGGCCGCAGCGTGCTCAGCTTGCCGGAGAGTGGAGCAATAGTTGGGGCTCTCAAAGGTCTCGCCGTTGAAATTGACAATGGCTTTGAACCTCGGCGCGTGGTCCGGACCTTCCCTTATGCAAGTGTATGACGGCAGGTTGAAGCAGCTCCTCTGCGCCAGCTCTTGAAGCTGGTTCTTATACATCTCTCTGTTTCTCTCTCAGACCCTCTATGTGTATATGCCTCTGTTATCTAATCAACCATGTTTCAGTTCGGGCCTTATTCCGGCGAGTTCCTCGCCCGAAAATTCCGGCGTGATAGGAATAACAAATGTTGGGGGTTTTCTTGATTGGGCAATTGGGGTTGGAGTTTTATCTTTAATGCGGCTAATGGTGGTTGGAAATGGGTTTTTGTCTTCGGAGATCGATTAATTTTGGAGATTGAGGGAAGGAGGAGGAGAGCTATGAAGAGAAAACGATGGAAAGAGAGAGAGAGAGAGAGGTGTTGCGGAGTTTGGTGGAGAATTTTTATTCCTTATTCGGGGTAGGAGTCAACTGAATGTTAGGCTTGCTCTATCTGCATGAAAGTGATTCTCCTTTTTTTTTTCTTTTTCTTTTTTTTTCATCTTTGGCCGAATTACATTTGCACCTCAAAAGATTTCAAAAATTTTAATTTATACCCTCAATAATTAATGTTTCCACATTATACCTACAATGCAATAAATTTTATAATAATGTACTTTATTTTTTTATTTCAAATTTGAAGTGTAGAGTTAAAATTAGGGTAGTTTTATGTCAAATATCGTCTCAAAATTATTTGTTAATTGTAAATTATTTTCTAGCGGTAAGATTACTCATAACCTTCGTACCAAGAATTTAAATTCCAAAAATAATTGTTCTTGGCGTCCTAAATCACCTTTTTTAACGAACAGTATTAATATGGATTAATACAAAAGTGTTTTGAAAAAAAAAAGGAATTTTGTATGTAATCTAAAATAAGAAACCTAATAATCACACAACGTCTTTGTACGAGGAATAAGTGTGTATATATTTATACATTTTTTAAAAATGTATAAATTTTCATAAGTTCGGGTATGGTCTTTCGCCAATTCATTCTACCGTTACTTTTATTTTCTCACTCCAAAGTTTTTTTTTTGGTCTCTTTCTCACTCTAAAGTAGCACCTAATAAAGTCTTTTATATCCAAAATGTAATGATTTTTTTTGTTGTTAAATACTTAAAAAAATTTGCAATCAATAATATTACAGTAAATCTTAAAGGATAGTTGAAGTGATAATATGATCGAAGTGTAAATTTAGATATATTGAATTCAAAATTTAATAATTGTTTAGAGTTAGATCATAAAAGATTTATCCTTCATGAATATCTTAATCCCGATTTAGATGACTTATTTTTGACCGGACTAAATAAAATATTAGTTGAAGTATGTATAAACCGACCCGAACAACCTGGAAAAAGAAAAAGCAGGGAATGCGTGTGGACCTATCTCCCATTGTTATCAAGAAGCATTACTTAGAATGGAGTTTGAAACTCCCTGTTTTAAGTCAGAATGAACATGCANTTAAAAAAATTTGCAATCAATAATATTAGAGTAAATCTTAAAGGATAGTTGAAGTGATAATATGATCGAAGTGTAAATTTAGATATATTGAATTCAAAATTTGATAATCGTTCAGAGTTAGACCATAAAAGATTTATCTTTCATGAATATCTTAATTCCGATTTAGATGACTTATTTTTGACCGAACTAAATAGAATATTAGTTGAAGTATGTATAAACCGACTCGAACAACCTGGAAAAAGAAAAAGCAGGGAATGCGTGTGGACCTATCTCCCATTGTTATCAAGAAGCATTACTTAGAATGGAGTTTGAAACTCCCTGTTTTAAGTCAGAATGAACATGCATGATACCTTAAGAATAGTTGAATATAAGACAATTCCAACATTTTAAATGTGGATTTAGATTTTTCTTATTCAAATAGGATTTGCCAAAAAAAACTAAACTAATTATTTAACGAATTTTATTTCACAATCTAATCTATATTTGAACATCTTGAATATAAAAAAAAAACGATTATCTCACCCAATGTAAATAACTTATTCAAAGCAAAATTTTGATGAATTAGTTTGAATCTCGACTCACTTGCATCAAAAAATTATTGACTATTTATAAAACTCGGACCGGATCACACTTGAATTAAAAAAATTGATATATCTAAATTTGATTCTTTTAATACGATATAATGGAGTTGTATGATCAGTCAAAAATACTAATCTATATTCGACTATCACACTAGAATTTGGATCAGGGATCAGATCAAAAATCCGATCCATTGGGATTGCCTGTTCACACAATATAGTAAAATTAAACTGTAAGTTGGTTTAAATTTTTGAATAAATTAAATCGAAATATTCCTGAATCAGTTTTTTTAAACTCAAAAGTTATAGACAACATAATTTAATTTCACAATACCCGTGTTTATAATGAAGTTTACGAGAGATAAGCGATATACAATTTTATTTTAAAAAAATTAATTTTTACAACTAAAATCATATATTATTTGAAAGTCAAATGAATTTTTTTTTTTGGGAGTTGACTGAGATTGTAGACCGTGTTGCAAAAGCTATTTGGTTCTTTTGACTAAATGATGAGGCAGCCATAGGTAGGACCAAATCTGTAAGGTCGAGGAAGTTCAATTACACAAATGCACCTAGGTTTTATCCCTAAGGATTATGTGGNATACTAATCTATATTCGACTATCACACTAGAATTTGGATCAGGGATCAGATCAAAAATCCGATCCATTGGGATTGCCTGTTCACACAATATAGTAAAATTAAACTGTAAGTTGGTTTAAATTTTTGAATAAATTAAATCGAAATATTCCTAAATCAGTTTTTTTAAACTCAAAAGTTATAGACTACATAATTTAATTTCACAATACCCGTGTTTATAATGAAGTTTACGAGAGATAAGCGATACACAATTTTATTTTTAAAAAATTAATTTTTACAACTAAAATCATATATTATTTGAAAGTCAAATGAATTTTTTTTTTGGGAGTTGACTGAGATTGTAGACCGTGTTGCAAAAGCTATTTGGTTCTTTTGACTAAATGATGAGGCAGCCATAGGTAGGACCAAATCTGTAAGGTCGAGGAAGTTCAATTACACAAATGCACCTAGGTTTTATCCCTAAGGATTATGTGGGAGCTTAGGTTTTTGTTGGGTTTAATCGCCAATTAATATGATATGAAACGCGCAATTGCGCCATCATTGGACAAGGTTTAGTGGGAAACATCTTTTTTTTTTGGGAACTCCGATGTTGATGATTTTTGACTTACAAAATTACTAAAATGCCCCCAAAGGATTTTTCGTCTCTTGAGCTGGGACTCACAAACCACGTGAAATTACAATTTTCATTTTTGGAAAGAAGAGATTAAATTTTTTTCCCTTTTTTCATATTTTAATTCAAAGACTTAATTTTTCAAATAATTATACTTATATATATANACTCCGATGTTGATGATTTTTGATTTACAAAATCACTAAAATGCCCCCAAAGGATTTTTCGTCTCTTGAGCTGGGACTCACAAACCACGTGAAATTGCAATTTTCATTTTTGGAAAGAAGAGATTAAATTTTTTTCCCTTTTTTCATATTTTAATTCAAAGACTTAATTTTTCAAATAATTATACTTATATATATANTACAAAATCACTAAAATGCCCCCAAAGGATTTTTCGTCTCTTGAGCTGGGACTCACAAACCACGTGAAATTACAATTTTCATTTTTGGAAAGAAGAGATTAAATTTTTTTCCCTTTTTTCATATTTTAATTCAAAGACTTAATTTTTCAAATAATTATACTTATATATATATATATATATATATCATTTGTCAAAGAAATAATTGAAATTATCGTTATTTCAATCACTTACTAACTACTAACCACTATAACACTCACCAACACATAAATACGCACAAACCCCAGTTTCTTATTGTATATATCCCAAGGAGTTGCTTTGCATTTGTACGCATCACGCGCACACAAACACAATGGTTGCTCTCTTCCTCTCCTTCCGTGGAACGACCATTCTCTAGGAGAGTGGGTAGTGGAGTTTCTTGCGGAAAGTAACCTATTTGGGTAATTTTAGTGGACATTTGAACAAGAATGGGTTAAAATGTTGTTGGGGGTTAAATTACCCATTTCTATAACACTTGGGAAATTTTGGTCGTAGACGGAAATGTCTTTGTCACTGGCAAAATTAAACAAGGATTTGTATGTTAGATTTGTCAACAACCAAGTAGGCAAGTGCTAGCAAAAAGCCAACGTAAAAAGTTGCAACAAAGACAAGCCAAGTTGCAAGAACTGGACTTGGTTCTGACGTTCAGCTTTTTATTCTTTTCAAACTCTCTCTCTCTCTCAATCTCTCAAAAGAATCTGGTGGAAAACCAACAATCTAACATAGTTCGTCATTCTTGCTTCTATAATATAAAAATTCTTTCAACTAGTCCAACAAAGGTATCAATCTTCTTCTTCTTCTTGTTTTTTTTTTTTTTAACGGGTTGAGTGGTTGGATTAGCTTATGAGCACCTTGACTAATTCTCCTCTGGTTTGGTCAAAGACAAGTCATTTATTCCGGAACTAAAATATTTCTGATCCCAAGGAGTTGTCAAGATTCAAATTTAAAATATCTGAATTTACAACTTGTTCATATTACAACTTGAGTTATGCTCGAATACAAGCTATCAATCTTCACCAAACATAAACAATATTTTCCTACATCTCCCCTTAAAAGTTCTATTATGCCCTATTAGACGTCGTTTCGTCATTTTTGAAATACTTTTTAACTCTGTTTATAGTGGTGACACATTATTCCCTATGTACATATAAATAAAAAGAAAAAGAAACCACCTGACAAAATAAGGAAGGGTGAGGATATACCGACAAACAAGCATAATTACCTTGTTCGGGCAAGCGCGTGTTTTAACGAGAAGAGCTAGAGCTTCCTAGGATCAAGCTTGTGTTGGGCTGAGTTAAAATAAAGTGAATGTTCTTTCTCAATGAATTAGTTTTCTGAATTTCAATCTCCATTGACGGATATATAATTTCAAGGGTGGGAGCAACATGGTAATTTCAATGTATATAAACCACATTATTTAAATGGAAGGGCAAGATGGTCATTAACCTTACACAATTAATGGGTTTGACACAAAATCTGACGGGATAAATGTAATTTAAACAACTCGGAAGAATCCATAAAAAATAAATGAATATTTTGCGGGAATATTGGGATGAAGGGTACACATTTGTTTTTTTTTTTGTTTTGTTTTTTTTTTGAATTGAGAAAAGAAAAATCTTATTTGTCCATTTCAATTTAAACTATNTCGTAGCAGACGAGACAAACTCTTGTGTCTATAATTATAACAGATTCTACAGTTTTGGATTTGACATCAACGACTACTTAAGTTGAAGCTCATGTTCAAGGGAAGGGTTCCAAACCAGCCTTAGAACTCACCATAGAATCTTCTGAGGACCCAGAAGCAACTAGAAGAGAAAGCCTTATCGGGGCTACGTAAGAGCCTTGTTTTGTTCCCAAATAATGTCATGCAGATTCCTCTCAAATAAGCATTGCATCTAGCAAGCCATAAAGAAGCTCTTTCAAATCTAAGAAATACAACAATTAGATAAAAAATGTTATAAACAAAATCACAAGCAAAATAATAATGCAACGAAATAGAAAAATAGAACACAAAGATTTATTTGGTTTGGCTCAACAAACAAGCCTACATCCACGAACGAAANGGAAGGAGACATTGTTTTTGCTAATTCGAAATGAAAGGTGATAGAAATCTATCTATTTTTGGGATAATATTCATAGTTAGCAGTTCTAGTTCCTTATCAAGGTCACGATCGATATCATCATTAACATCAATATCGTTACCATCATCAATATCAATATCATCAATAAGAAAACCTTTAGAAACACAAAATACTGAACAAAGAAAAAAAATTCAATGGCTAGTTCAAATAATAACAAAATGAATTGTAAATCCAGACGTTCTAAATTCGAATCTTAACAATCTTTTGAGATCAGGTCATGAGCGACTTATCCCTCATGAATATTTTAGTCTTAANATGTTCTCAGAACAAATCAAAGAGAAAACTAGATATCTACTCTATTCCAATAATAAAATATTTATTGGATTTAACAAAAAAGAGCAATATCAATTTATCACACACAAAGAAAACTTTTGTACCGTCGTCAATGGCCAACCTCTAACTCATTGGAGAAGACGTCTTTTTTATCTAGCTTCTGGATTAAGGAATTTGATTCTTTCACAAATTCTTTATGCTGAGGAGGTCTTACGTGTAAGACAAAAAATCAAAGACTCCTTGAAGGCTTTGAGTTTAAACAACAAAAGTCCATGTNTGAATTGTAAATCCAGACGTTCTAAATTCGAATCTTAACAATCTTTTGAGATCAGGTCATGAGCGACTTATCCCTCATGAATATTTTAGTCTTAACATGAATGACATACTTTTGACCAGAACAAAAGAGATATAATCGAAATACGCGTAAACAATTCTCAAACTGTTGAAAAAAAATTATAAAAATAGAGACACAAAATGTAACATACAAGGGATACCATTTTAATCGGAGAGATGGTTCCCTTCGGCCTTGAACACGAGTCGATGTGAAAATAGAATTACTTGGAAGACATAACCAAAATTTAAGATGATAATATAGAAATTAGGGTTAGCCTTCCCCGAATTTTTGAATAATTAGAGGAGTCAAATCCTAGAAATTAATAATCCTAAAATAAATCATACCTTTATTTTTAAGATACCTATTCATATAAGCAACTTTCAATACTTTGCAACTTTTCTAAATATTTATATTTTATGTGATATATTTTTATATCAATTTTTCTATCCACATTTNATAAATCTCCATCTTGACTTGTATTCCATCTATCCTTCCAACCAATGTGAACTTGATCGCTGTTTTCGTCAAATACCCCGAAGGGTACACTCAAATAGTGCAGACACCAATCAAGTCCAAGCAATGCTTGAACTTGAACACTGGTGCCGGCTTAGTAAACATATCTGCTAGGTTCTCCGCTGTAGCAACCTGTTTCACTGTGACAATACCTTGAGTCATAACTTCACGAAGGAAGTAATACCTAACATCAATGTGCTTGGTCCTTTCATGATACATCTGATTTTTGGTCAAATGTATTGCACTTTGACTATCACAAAACATAGTAGTTACCTCTTTTTCCAAGCCCAAATCATAGACCAAACCTCTTAACCAAATTGCTTCTTTAACTGCCTCTGATACTGCCATGTATTCTGCCTCTGTGGTAGACAAAGCAACTATAGACTGTAGGATCGCCCTCCAACTTACAGTGCACCCAAATAAAGTAAAAATATAACCTGTTAGAGATCTCCTTTTATCTAGATCACCCCGTATAATCTGAATCAACAAAACCAACAACTGTAGAATCGATGTCATCTCTTCTACCGAATACTAAGCCAACATCTGTAGTGCCTCTCAAATAACGAAGTATCCATTTTACAGCCTGCTAATGAACCTTGCAGATTCAACCCCTGGTATTCCCTCATTTTTCTTGAAGACCCATTTGCAGTCAACAGTCTTCATGCCCTTAGGCAACTTCATTAATTTTCAAGTCTGGTTCTTATGAAGAGATTCAATTTTCTCAGCCATAGCAACAACCCAATGTGTAGACTCTTTACCTGTGACAGCTTCTAAATATGTGGAAGGCTCCTGAACACCAAACTCCTCTGCTATAGTCAGTGCATAAGCCACCAAGTCTGCATACCCATATTTTTGAGGGGGTCTAATTTGCCTCCTTTCCCTGCCTGTTGCAATATTATACTCCTGTTGCTCCTGTGGATCATCACCTGAACTAGAAGCTGGCAAATCTGAAAAAGATTGAACTTGAGTACTTTCAAGTACATTTTGTGAAACTTCTACCTGTAGCTCCACCTCTTTACTATAATCCTGTTCTTTCCTTGTAGAAACTACAAACTCCTTTCTCGGATGAAACATGAAAGATTTATTAAATACAACATCCCTACTGACTATAAACTTAGGTGATTTAGGGTCAGAACACCATAATCTATATCCTTTCACACCATTAGCATAACCAATAAATATGCACTTCTTAGCCCTAGGCTCAAGTTTACCATCATTCATGTGACAATAAGCAGTACAACCAAATATTTTTAAATCAGAATAATCAGCAGGAGTACTAGACCATACCTCATGTGGAGTCTTCAACTCAATAGCAGTGGATGGAGAATGATTAACCAAATAACAAGCAGTGCTGACAGCCTTAGCCCAAAAATCTTTATACAATCCTGCATTGGAGAGCATACAACGTGCTATCTCCAAAAGAGTTCTGTTCATTCTCTATGCAACCCCATTTTGTTGTAGAGTAGACCGAACAGTACGATGCCTAACAATGCCTTCATCTTTGCAAAACTCATTAAATTCACCTCCACAAAATTCTAAACCACTATCTGTTTTGAGACGCTTTACTTTCTTGCTTGTCTATTTTTCAATCAAAGTTTTCCATTGTTTGAAAGTCCCAAAAAAATATCACTCTTGCGTTTCAGAAAAAATACTCAAACCTTTCTTGAATAATCATCAATAAAGGTCAAAAGGAACCGAGCACCACCCTTATATGGAACCTGAGAAGGACCCCAAAGGTCTGAATGAATATAATCAATTGTACCTTTAGTCCTGTGAATAGTTGTACTGAACTTGACTCCGCATTGTTTCCCAAAGACACAATGCTCACAAAAATCAAGTTTCTCAATTTCTTGTTTGTCAAGCAAACCCTGTTTACACAAGACTTTCATGCTCCTCTCGCTCATGTGACCCAAACCCATATGTCATAACTGAGTAGTATTTGAAACTGAAATTTTTGAAGATGACACACCAGCTGCACCAATCACAGTATCACGATGAAGAACATAGAGGCCATTAATCTTTTTACCTTTCATCACAACTAGGGAACCTCTGCAGACTTTCATAACTCCACCTTCAGTAGAAAACCTGTAACCAATGGAATCTAAAGTACCCAAGGAAATCAAATTCTTATTTAATTCTGGAATATGTCGTACATCAGTCAAAGTCCTCACAACCCCATCATGTGTCTTAATTCGGATAGTACCTATTCCAACGGTCTTGCAAGCAACATTATTTCCCATCAAGATTGAACCACCATTGACTGACTCATAGGTGATAAACCAATCCCTATTAGGGCACACATGATAGGAACAACCCGAATCAAGAATTCATTCATCATTAAAACGTTCATCAGAGATTGTAAGGACATTATCTGAACCATCAGATGTATCTTCTGCAACACCAGCAACACTAGAGGAATTGGAAGGATTTGAATTTTTTTGTCCCCCTTTATTTTTCAACTTAAAACAATCACGCTTATAATGACCAATTTTATGACAATAAAAACATTCAACATTATTCTATTTCTTCCTAGACTGTGATCGATATCCAGCTTTTCCTTTTCCTTTATCTGAATTTCTTTCAATGGATCGACCTCTATTATTATTAGAGGAATTATCATGACGACCCTTCACAAATAAACCCTCGGCTTGAGTATCACTGCCCTTACTATTCAATTTAGTACGCAACTCCTTAGAATTCAAAGAGGATTTCACATCAACTAAAGAGATTGAGTCTCTCCCATACAACATCGAATTAACAAAATTATCAAACAAATCAGATAGTGAGCATAACACAATCAGGGCTTGATCTTCATCCCCAATTTTAATATCAATATTTTTCAAGTCAATAATAATTTTGTTAAATTCATCAAGATGTTCATTAATGGGCGTACCTTCTTTCATCTTGAGTGTATACAACCGTTGCTTCAGATACAAACGGTTGGCGAGAGACTTCTTCATATATAAACTATCCAAATTTTTTCATAACCCTTCGGCTTTGTCTTCATCAATAACCTCACGAAGAACTTCATCAGCAAGGGACAACTAAATTGCACTGTGTGCTTTTTCTTCAATATCAACAACTTTAGTTTAATCTATCTCCTTGGATAAAGTTCCATCAATGGCCTTTGCCAAACTCTGCTGACGAAGCAATGCCTTCATCTTGATCTGCCATAAACTGAAATTTTTCTGACCATCAAAATTTTCTATCTCGAATTTTGCGGTAGCCATCCCGAAACCAATAACTCTGATACCAATTTGTTATAAACAAAACCACAAACAAAATAATAACGCAACAAAATAGAAAAATAGAACACAAAAATTTACGTGGTTCGGCTCAACAAACAAGCCTACATCCACGAACAAAACACAACGTCAAAATTTCACTATGGAAAGGTTGGAGATTACAACGTTCTCAGAACAAATCAAAGAGAAAACTAGATATCTGTTTTATTTCAATAATAAAATATTTATTGAATTTAACAAAATAGAGCAATATCAATTTATCACACATAAAGAAAACTCTTGTACCGTTGTCAATGGCCAACCTCTAACTCACTGGAGAAGACGTCCTTTTTATCTAGCTTTTGGACTAAGGAATTTGATTCCTTCACAAAGTCTTTATGCTGAGGAGGTCTCATGTGTAGGACAAAAAATCAAAGACTCCTTGAAGGCTTTGAGTTTAAACAACAAAAGTCCATGTTGGACTAAATTTCACTAAAATAATAAAATCAGGATAATCCTAATTAAGGTCAAACTTGTCTATCAAGGACTCCAATAAAAACTCATGTCATCAATTAGAGTTCATATAAAAAACAATTGACTTGAATACAAATCATCACAACAAAAACATATTCAATAAATAAACCAACATCTATAATACTAACCTTTTGATGATTTAAACAGAATCTAATCAAATGACATTTCTAGCACTGGAGGCGTAATAAGGGTGAAAGAAGAAAAAAAAGAGGGAGGGGGGACCCCAAAAACCAACAATAACAGAAGAAAGGTAAAAGAAAGATTTCCACTGAGAAGATGTCTTGATATCAATAGATTTTCGACTGCTCTAGGATACAAAAGCAAAAATGAAGTGATACAAATCCACATAATGTCAAATGCTTACCCTCCCTCCCAGCCCCACTCTTATTTTTCTACCTAATATCTTACTCTGTTGAAACAATATTTGTAGAAGGAAAAACCTTCCTCCATTTGACATGGCCATTGTCGGTAGACTTTGGTTCCCTGGACTTATTGGGTATGGAAATATCAAACAATTTGATTTTTATCCTTCAGTTTGTTCAATGTGATGTGAACAAGAAATCGACTTATATTTTATGAGATGGGCTAGTTGTTGTGTGTGATTTTTTTGAGGATTTTGTGAGAGTTTGGCAAATTTGCAGCTCATATGCTGGGGTATCTAGGGCAACTTCTAATGCAATCCTTGGTTGACTGATATTAGCTAGGTTCGCTTTAAACTACTCATACAAATATTGTGATGCACACAGAAGCACAGGTATTGCATGTTGTAAGGATCTGTTTGATAAGGTATCATTTCTCTAGCTTCTTTGTAAAATTTCTAAGTAAGTAAATGAGTTTTCTTTTAGGAACAATGACTAATAACTGAACTTTTTTCCTGATTAGTTGTGACTAATCACAATTTTACAACAACTAATAATGGTATTAAGGCATACAAATGATGTTCCAATTCTGTCAAGGAAAATAAGATTTACCAAAAATAGTTAACAATATAAAATTCAAGCCCACTAAAGTAGGAATTAATCTGACCTGATGTTTTCCTACCCTTACCAATTTGATATGATCTCCCCTGAAAAGAGAGATCAATGATGTTTTCTTCCTTTTCCTCCATGAAATGGAAGTATAATCCTGCACATTATTAATTAATCAAAGAGGAGATGATATTGCAAGTATCATAAATGCACTACACAAGGCCAAAATCATCTTATATTTACCATATTTTCAATCAGGCATGAGAAATTAGAAACAATACAAAATGTGGATCTAATGACACAGACAACATCACATAGTATTCCAGAATCACAACATTGCTTTTGAACTTTGAACATCTATTCCTACACCCTTTTCATGCATGACCTTTGAGCTCCAAATACACCACCCAACTCTCTCAACTTTCCCAGATTTTGAAAACATGAGACTGAGACTTAGAAAAAATGAGACGGGGGCTCTCTTAAGTTCTGTGGGTTCCCACCCCAAACTCAAAAATTCAGGCCAACAAACAAGTCATACTTTTTTACCACTCCAATGGACAACGAAACAACCCTAGTGGATCTGACACAAGTTTATTTGGACTCCAACTTATACAGAAAAAACTAGTGATTCCCAAAACCCACATCATAATTCATAGGCACAAGTAAAGTCCACCCAAAATNCACAAGTTTATTTGGACTCCAACCTATACAAAAAAAACTAGTGATTCCCAAAACCCACATCATAATTCATAGGCACAAGTAAAGTCCACCCAAAATGAGCGAACCCCTCCCCCTGTGTGATGCAATCAAATATGACAATAACATCTTACGACATAAAAGGCTTGTTTGAAGCAATTGGAGGTTTTATGTTTCTAGGCATTTCCAGAAATTTTATCAGATTTCAAGGTCTAATTTATGGTTATGTTTTCATTGATTTGATCAGGATAATCGATATAAGAAAAGTACTGGGATGGGAAGTTCCTTGGGCACAAAGAAGTTTGTTGGGATTAAGTCTTTTATCTGCGTAAATCTGCTTTTAAACAATGCAGACAGCTTTGGTTACTCGAATTCTGCTTTGAGTANTAGGATGAGAAGTTCCTTGGGCACAAAGAAGTTTGTTGGGATTAAGTCTTTTATCTGCGTAAATCTGCTTTTAAACAATGCAGACAGTTTTGGTTACTCGAATTCTGGTTTGAGTAATTCTATTGTTTGTCTTTCTTTCCCTCACAGGGCTTTAACTTTCAGTCACATAACTCGTTAATCTAGCAGGTTGGCTGAAAATAGCTTATTTCTGGCTATATGTGCTGGGAAACAAAATTTTTGGCCACCTTTCCTGCTGAATTTTGTAGAAAACCAACCTGCAAGTTCAACCTAAAATTGTTTATGATTGAGTGTGTCACCACACATGCAGTGTTGGTTTTCCTGGGCAACAGAATTAGTCCATGTGTGTGCAGATTTTTACACAATAGTTGAAGTAGGAACAGATCTTTCCCACGATGGACTCTGGTTCGTCAAGATGGTAACCTTGAGGGAACGAGAATACGTTCAGTGGGACAANAGTAGGAACAGATCTCTCCCACGATGGACTCTGGTTCGTCAAGATGGTAACCTTGAGGGAACGAGAATAGGTTCAGTGGGACAAAGGGAGCCTGGGTGGTAGTGAAGGTTTGCTTTCAGGATGTCTGATCGCCTCCAGCTGAGATTTGACCCGCCTGAATGTTGGTTCAGGCAATAAGAAGTAGGTTGAGAGGGACAAAAGGATCCTAAAGACTGGTGATGAATTGCTGCTATGTATCGGTCCTGTTCCGGAAGCCCACAGGAAACTCCTGATACACGGAAAACAGGTTAGAAAGGTACCGGAGTATTTTTCGGCGTATTCCCTCCGATGATCAAGTCAGTTCTTTGAGAGTGGGGAAGGAGAAAACATTGTATAACTCTTTAGAAAAGTTCTTGCACATTTGCGATGCATTTTTGAGATTTATTTATATCTTCAAAAACTCATGATTGCTGATAGTTCATCCAGTAGATATTTGTCAGAGATGGGACAGTATGCCCCTCACTTTTATGGGGAATAGGCCTTACTTTAACAGATCGGGATGTCGAGCATTTAATGCTTACTCCTCGATCTGTCGAGCATTTGATTTCCCTCTTCTCGACGAGGATGCATTAAATGCCCAGGTATGAGAGTCTTTAATGCACTTCACTTCTCCGGCTCCCATGCCTTAATTACTGTCTTATCAGGAGGAGGATTCATTAAATGCTTACTTGCTCTAGTCACGTGTCAGCAGGGGTATCCAGGTTTTTTTGCTACTGATTTGATATCACATTCCACGCACCTACTCCTCCTTGGCTATATGTTCTGCATTCCTGCGCCTCCTGACACCATGGAGCAGAGCGTCTTCATGATGGCTAGCCTAGCCTGGCCTAGGCTAGTTATCTTTCAATCATTAGCTTTTATAGAAGTAGAGGAAAGGTGGGATCCAGCGTGTTGAAGGAATACCTCGACACCGAGGAATATTTGCCTACTTCGGGGTAAAGGGTTTACACCGAGCCGAGGATATATGTGTCAATCACGTCGATTGGGGGGTCCTTCGGCTCCAAGCATTGTCACCTCGGCAGAAGGGGATGAGTGATGTCGAGGACACATGGCCATACCTGACTGGGAACGTAAAGATGCCGAGGACTTGTGTCGCCAATTTGTCTCCTTCCAGAAATATCCCATCAGTCCACAAACGGAGTAGAGCCTTGTCTTCCTGCTCTTATTGTTGGATTGACTTAAAATGACAAGTAAAAAGTTCAAACACCATGAAGCATGAATAAATCAGACACGATTACACCTAAAACTTGATACATTCGCAACACTACAATATGAACTGACAATTAATTCTTCCAAACAACAAAACCAGAATGACATTCAGGTATATTGCGCCACAAAATCACAATCTGTTTATCAAGCAGAGGTAGTTCGTCGGACTGTGTGTGTGTGTGTGTGAGAGAGAGAGAGAGAGAGAGTGTTTGGCCGTTTGGGGAAGCTGAGTTCTACCAAACCAGTGGTACTCCTTCCAGTAGGTGGCTCGGCTTCGAGTGGGTAACGCGCGAAAGGGTACATGAAATATAGGCCTATGGGCTGCGCTATGGGCTTTATTTTTATTGGGCCGAGACTGTTTGGGTTTAGTATTGAGTTGGTCCATAAATTTTTACTGGACTTGAGTGACAATTAGTGAGAGAGAATTGGGGGCCACTGGGCAGAGTACAATGGATNCAGTTTGTGTTTAGTATTGAGTTGGTCCATAAATTTTTACTGGCCTTGAGTGACAATTAGTGAGAGAGAATTGGGGGCCACTGGGCAGAGTACAATGGATAAAGCCTAAAGGTCTATTAAGCTACAAACAAACGGGTGCCTATCTTTTTTAGAACTTATTTCTTTTAGTATCAGAGTTAGACTTATATTCCATTAAATTCACATTTTCATCTAATTATTATCAGCAAATACACATTTCAATTTTTTTTGCATTACCTAATTACCCTTATCATAAATATTGTTTATTATTATTAGTTTCAATATCTATATAATAAAGTAACTTACAATTCAAATTTCAAAAGATAAATAAAATAATTTTTGTTTTTCGCAATTCAGATCGCTTTAAATTTTATTTAAATTTAATTTAACGGTTAATATTAACAACCTAAATTTAATAAGAAAAAAAAAGGCCCTTAAGGGTATGTTTGAAATAACTTTTTAAAAATACTTTTAAGAATTATTTCTTATAAATACTTTTAAAACAAAATAGTGTTTGAAACCGCCCCACCATTACCTCTACTCCCACCACCACTACCTCAATCATCACCCGCCACTGCTATCGCCACCACCATTGTCATTGCCACAGTCACCCCACCACCACCACTATCGTCGTTGTCACCATCATCATCGGCGTCGCCGCAGTTGTTGTCGCCATCGCCATCGCCATCGTCGCCGCCGTCACAGTCATTGCCACTCACCACAGCTACCACTGTTGCCGCCACCACCTCTCATCCTCATAATAATCGATGTTTAAATTCATTTATCTCTCCTTTATGTTTGTGATTTAATTTTAGATATGAATACAAATATGTTTATTATTTACCATTTTTTATTACTATGTACCTTCAAATACAAATAATAACTAATTTTCAAATATAATTACTCTTAACTTGAGAATTTTGTTTGTGTGTGTGTTTGTATATATATATAATCCTCAACAAAAAAAATAATAATATCAAATAATAATATGCTCAATAAAAAATTTAATTAAAAATTTAATCAACATAATAAAGTAATACCATATATGAATTCTTAAAACTTTTACGTTGGCTATAACAAAATAAGTGCTCCATATCCTTTTTCAATAAATTATATTTAAATAATATTATTAATAAAAAAGTGACATCATTAGTGTCGGTGCTCCCACTGTATCCTATTCCAATGTCGCCATGAAGCCCGAAAGGGACAGGTGGCCAACGAAAACGACGGGCGAACTGATAGATTAACGTTATTCTGATTAAATTTTAAGATCAAATTTAGAATCTAAATAACATGACAGTTGATTATTTAAAATTTTTATTGGAACCCAAATGACATANATGTTATTTTGATTAAATTTTAGGATCAAATTTAGAATCTAAATGAGAGTTAATTATTTAAAATTTTTATTGGAACCCAAATGACATAACACCAATCAAAAAAATCTAAATTAACTGTTATGTGATTTAAACTTCAAATTTAATTTAAAAATTTAATCAGAGTAACATTACCGCCCATACATAACGCCAAATCCTTTACTGATAGATAGATACGGTCAACTAACCATCTCCATCATTGACCCCATCAACATCAAATCGGACGGGCCACAATCTCTCAATTTCCATAAAAGAACCGTTGATCTTTATACACTTTAGCTTTTCCATGTAGACCGGCACTTGCTGCCTTTTGGAGAAAATGATTTATTTTCAGTTCTTCTCGTTTGTTCGTGGCTTGGAATAATGAGAAAATGACAACACTGTCCCCCACTTTTTACTACAAAAAGTCTGCAATTTTTGTCCAGTCATTTTCCTACAAAAGTAAATTATTATTATTTTTTTGGCACATTGTAAATTTAAAATGGGGTTTGCTTTACCCCTAACAAAAGAATATTATTTTTTGAGCTATAATGGCTGAGATGACACACTTTGTAGCATGTTTGGATGGTTTTTAAGGAATGATTCGATTGATGTTATCAAAAAATTTCAAACTCAGACTTCAATTTTTTAGTACATGAGATATATAGATGAATTTTATTCTTACCTATATTTTGTAAATAACAAGTAAGTTGGTGAGACTCATAAATTTATTATTATTATTATCACCATATATTTGTCACGTGAACGACTAATTTATATATTGGTCAATTCAATTCAATTCAATTCATATTTATATTTGTTTAGGTATTGGTTAAATAGAANTATGAGTCATTGTCGTGCTTTTGATAACCGAGGAACTGTTTTATTAATATAGATTGGATTTTAAATAATATATTCCTTTTAATTTATCTCATTGAAAGATAATATGCTGTTTATTGAGTCTCATTTGAATCAAGAACAAGTTATCTACTATCAAGAAAAATGGTCTCTGAAGGAGTCTAGACCCATGANTTTCGGACAGATTCTTGTTCAAATTTTCAACTACTAATATTACTAGAAGGACCACTAGCAGATGAAAATTTAATCAATTTTTGAGTAGCATCTTTATTCTTTTCACATTTCAAACACTTGAATAAGTGTCGCCGAATTGTACTAGTTCCTTGTGAACTAGCATAATGAAACTTCTTTTTGCAATGGTTGCATTGCACTTCATCAGGTTTTNTTAATAAATTAAGTTTCAATAATAGCACTGTTCTATCTCAAAATAATAGTTTTTTAACATGAATTTTCCGTATGATTGGCATCAAATACCGGATTAGACAATAGGCCTTTTATTTTATCCAACCAATCTCTATTATTGAGGAGGATTATCCAATGCTTACATTGATACGTGATCTCCAACTAAACAAATATCATTAAGATAGTGGGAGTTGGAAAGCAATCTACACCAGATTTGTATAACAACAGATCCATGAATTTAATGTGGAAGCATTTATATAGTTAGTAATATTTTGCAGTTAGCCATGAATTTGATGTCCACTCTCTTTATTAAGCACCAAGTTAATAGTTACCTAAAGTTTAAATACACTTCCCAGTAACTTTTCAGTAAAAATTCTCTCTCTCTCTCTCTCTCTCATTTTTAAGTTTGTACGGACTATTTCCTCAAACTCTGATACTAATTATCGTAACATGAGTGGGGGACATATCTATCATAATTCGAATGGATTTAAAACATGTACCTTGTAAGACAAATGTAGCTAGTCCTTACGGGGTATGGTAAGTGTGAAATTCGGACCTCTAGATTATAAAAATCAGTCTTAATCACTAAATCACCCATAAATGTCTCTCTCTATGACTTTTTCTTTTCTCCCTCTCACCTATAGTTGTTGTTCTTCCACATCTAATTTATACCAATCCCATTCTACTTCCGTATTTGTCTATCTATTCTTGGATAAATTTACAACACGAAAAAAATATTCAATACAAAAATAATAACTTTGATAATACATCTTTTGCATTAAATCTTTATCAAACTGTGATAATACTCCTCCTCCGTTACCTCTCCTAAAGATCCATACTTTCTCGAGCTATTCTATTGGCATTTAATTTAGAAACCTAGTGTATGGTGATGATTAAATTAGTCATTAGTTTATTATCAATTAAATAATTACAATTATTATATCTCTAAATTAAATGGACAATTTAATTACAAAATATCAAGGTTGTTACTTCCCCGAACCACCTTAGGTAGATCATTGCTGTAAAACGGTGTGCAATGCAATGCAATGCAGGTGAAAATGCCCGGAAACCACCAGGAAGCATGCCACTAGATAGGGTTAATGCTAATAAAGTCATGGTCCCCTCTTGTACAGCACAGGAATAGGGTTCATGCATTCAAAACCAATGCTTGGGTAGAAAATCTACCTGTCTATCCATATTACACTCGGAAAACTGATAAGTGATTGATAATTATAATTAATTATAATTTTATTTTTTCAAAAAATATAATTTTATTTTTTCAAAAAATATAATTTTATATTTAAAAACAATAATTTTCAATACATGATCAAATTTTTTTTGGTAGCTAGTGCTATCCCAAAAAATAAAAAAAACCTCCTAAAAAATTCAAATTCTCGAGAAAATAACCCATTAAACCCTACATCCTAAATACCCACGATTTTACAACAAACTCTTTTCAACTATCATAACATAACAATAATGAATAGAAAAATAAAATCGACATTTTCAGATTTCCTCTTCATCTCAAAAGTTGGAATTACACGCACTAATAATCCGCTTCGTCACAAGAAGTGACGATTAGAAAAAGAGATAAATAAACTTAGAGAAGCAAATAATACAGGGAAAATTTGAAATATCCAAAAAAAAAAAAAAAATGACTGTAGATCAGTAATATTAATAATGTAAAATTTCCTCACTGTTCTGGTTAATCTTCGAATCCAGTTTTCTCCCAAATTGCATTTCTGACCCTACTCAAATCCCTCCCTTTGAGAGTCCTCCCAATCCCTTCGTGCACCGAGAATGAAGCAATCCTCGTCCTCGCAAATTGCCTCGCCAAAATCTCGTGCGGCGGAATCCGATTCCCTCCGTCCTCATCATCTAAATCATCGTCACTCTCTCTCCTCCGATTTTCTCTGCAGTCCTCCTTCAGTATCTTCGACCAGTCCGGTATGTTGACCGGCAACGACGACGGATTCGCACCGACAACTGGCCGGTCAACCGAGTCAACTCTCTTTGCCGATGCTTTCTTTGAGAGCCTAGCACTCGGCGCCGGTTTTCGGATCTCCGGCGACGCGGAACAAGTCGTGTTCCACACATCCGACTCGTCTAGCTCGAACACCGTCGAGTCCTGAGCGTCTCTGTCGTTCGAGAGGAATCGGTAGTTTGTTCTCGCAAAGTAGCCCTTTGAAGCCGCCATCGATGGCTGAGAAATTCAACGATCCAATGAAAATACTTAACTGTTCACGTCTGCGTGTGTTCACTCTCACCCTTCCTCTCTCTCTTTCTCTCTCCAAATTGCCTTACAGTCTTGGTCCTTTACATTTAGGTTTTGATCTGTGCTTTTATAAAGCTTCAAATGGATAAGGTTCTCTTTCTCTCTCCTCCCAAGCACATCTTCCCTTTCAACTCTACGCTTTCTTCTCTCTTTCTTATTTTCTCTGCAACTTCGCTTTTGTTTAGTTACCACAATGCCCGATCAGTAAATGAAGTTACTAAAATACCCCTTAATATTGTTGCAATCATAGGGCTCATCTTAGCACAAATAACTCAATCTGTCAAGCTCATATTTACTTTATTAATGGTAATTACACTTTTCCCCTGGGATTTACCACTAATTTTACTTCGATCTGGCAACTTAAATACCAAAAAAAATTATAATATCAAATTCAATTATAGAATCTAGCTTCAAAAAAAAAAATTACTGTATATAAATTTTTGAAGAGATGCACAAATGTATGTTAAAAAATGATTATCTCTATTTTTCCTATGAATTTTAAAATATGTCTGCAACTTCTTGTTTTTGGGTGTGTAAATAACTAACTTTTTTTATCCATTGAACTTTTTTTTTTCCCTTATCCATTTAACTGTAAACAAGATAATTTCCAGTGGTAATATAAAGTAACTAACTTTTTTATCGGTTCAACTACAAGAAGATAATTTCCATGGTGATCGCGTTTATCAAAAATCTATCTGTACTATTATACAACAAATTATGTTTTGATGAGTTGGCTTTAGAAACATTCTATTTTTTGCTTTGTAATTTATTAAATTTTAAATTATTTAAAGAACAACGTTAATAATATTTAATTTATTGACTTAATTCATTAATCTAATTTATCATGACATTTAAATTGATTGTGAACTCTATCAAATATTAAAATTTAGTGTTGATCTAATAATTCTATTAAAGTTACGATCTAAATAGTATTATTCTTATTTAAATACAAGTAAAAAAATTTATTCAATTATATTCTACTAAATATCCTAAATATCTATACATAAATTCTATCTTAATAAACCACTACTTAATTAAAACTCAGTTTTAAAAATTTTTATATTCTTATAAAATAAAACTATGAAAAAATAAAAATATAAAATATAAAACCCCGTACAACAACACGGGTGAGACGCTAGTTGGAACTCGTTTGAAGGGAGGGGGGTATATGTGTAATTTGGTAAAAAGGATGGGGATTGCTTTTTGGGAAGATGAATTTGTCTCTTTACGAGAGACTTTCAAATTTGTCGCCACGTTGGAGTTTGCGAGAGACAGAGAGAGAGGGGATTCACCTGGTTCATGGTCCCCTCCCTTAACTGAGCCGTTCAAAGATTGCGACACGTATTTAATAAGAGTGATATTAGATATATTTAAAAATTAAATTTAATAATATCAACTATTGAATAGATAATAGACCTTAAAAAATGTTGGAATTCATAGTAAAATTAATGGTTGAGATTATCAAGTCTATTTTTTAAGTTCATGTAACATTGTTCATTTAATAAATCAGGGACTCCTGCCACGTGATTTCGACTAACGGTGTCCTCACTAGGGATGCAACTTGGGTGGGTTGGACAATCAACCTTAGCCCAATCCTAGGTATAAAATTTTCAACCCTAACCCTATCTCGGGTTGGAAAACTCAACCCGAGCACTGCCCAAGTTTAATTCGGGCGAGCTCAGGTTGAATTCGGGTTAATTTTGAATTACTTTACGGGCTTATTTTGGATTATTTCAATCAAGTTTTTAACATTAAAATCATAATATTAAGAACTCAATGAAGAAATAATGCAACTATAACTAGAATCCTTGCACAATAATTTAACATAAATAAACATAATCCTTGCACAATGGCGCAAGGGGCTGCCATTGCCCACTGCTGCCAGTGTTATTTAAACAAAACACAAATTGCTGCTACTATAATTTAAACAAAATACAAACTGTTGACACTTTAATTTAAACTCTGCAATTTAAACAGAATACAAATACAAATAATCATTTAACACAAACAGAATTAAGGAAAGCTGCCCCTGCCCAATGCCTAATGACACAATAACTGTCATTGCTACCAGTCCACTGCTACCATTGCTACCATAGCACAACCACTGCCCACTTCAACCACTGCATAGCCATTATCATCCATGAAGCAAAACAGATGACTCTCCAACACCCGAACTTGCACTATCATCCACGAACACTAGAAAAATAGAGAGGTGCAAGATGTTTAAAAAAGACAAAGAGATCATATAAATAGAATTTGACAATATGTTACAAACATACCTTTATCCATCTCTTCCATATCTTCTAGTTTTTCTTCCATTTTAACGGTGGATGAATAGCTCTTTAGCCAATCTTTGGTACAAATCAAACTCTCAACAATCTTTGGAGTTAAAGAACTATGAAATGGATCGAGCACACGACCTCCCGTGCCAAAAGCGGACTCCAAAGCCACGGTTGATATAGGAATTGCAAAAATATCACGTGCCATGGGAGAAAGAACACGATATGAAGAGGCTTTTTCTTTCCACCATTTCAAAATATCGAAAGTCTGTCGTGATCCACTCCTAAACTCAACGACATCGTCCAAGTAACGTTCTAACTCCGATTTAAGGACTTTGGTTTGCTCAATTTCTAAGAACTTACCCCAATCCACTACATCATCATCAAGTACAACATTTGGATCCTCTGAAATATCTTTTCCAACATTAATGCCTTCTTGTGACGCATCAACAATTTTTAATGAAGCTAATTCAACCGATGAGTAGGGTTCATACAATTTATCCAACGTAACTTTCACCTTTTCAATGAACTCATCAACCTCATCACAAGTATAAACTTTGGAAAGTTTATATCTCAGAAACGTCAACTTGTAATAAGGATTCAACACTACCGCAATAAGCAACAATGAATTAATTTTGTCACGATCACAATATTTCTTAAATTTCAACATCATTTTTCTTGACATCTCACGAAAGAATACATTGTCACTACTCAAAGATTTATGTAATAATACATGGATCCTCATCATTTCATGAAAATAAATGTTAGCAGTGACATATTGTGACCCAGACACACGCTTTGTAACAAGATAAAATTGTTCCAAAAATTTATGCAAGTTCTTTGCTGCCAATCAATCATCATCAGTAGGAGTCCCATTCTTAAGTTCAAGTGTGAAACTTCTATCTTGCTCTTCCAACCGGTCAAAAGCTTTTTGGTACTCAAGAGCGGTGTCGAGCATATAAAAAGTAGAGTTCCACCGTGTTGGGACATCCAAACACAAAGATTTCTTGTATGAAATCTTCTCAATATCCACACATTTCCTAAACAGTTGATAGCGGGAAGGGGAACTCCTAACATATTTCACACCATCACGAATACGAACAATAGCACTATTAACTTCATCAATTCCATCCTTCACAATTAAATTCAAAACATGCCCAAAACACCTAACATGAAGCAGACTACCATCTAACAACAACCCATTGCGTTTGGCCAACCTCTTTTTCAAAGATGTGGTTGCGACATCATTAGAACTTGCATTATCTACAGTCAATGTATTCACTTTATCAATCCCCCATCCCAATAAACAAGTCTCCACAGATTGTGCAATAATTTCACCACGATGTGGGGTTGGAAGCACACGAAAGTTGATGATTCTCTTTTGTAAAATCCATTCTTTGTCAATGTAATGCGTGGTGAGACAAATATACCCCAGGTTTTGAATGGAAGTCCATAAATCAGTAGTGAGACAAACACGTGATGCAGAGGATTCAAAGATAAATCTCAATTTTTTCCTTTCAGTTTCATAAATATTGATGCAATCTTTGGTGATCGTAGTTCTTGACACCAAATTAAATCTTGGTTGCAATGCATTAAGAACCCTTTTAAAATATTCTTTCTCCACAACACTAAAAGGCATTTCATCAGTAATTATCATTCGAGCAATTTCGTTTCGGACAGATTCTTGTTCAAATTTTCAACTACTAATATTACTAGAAGGACCACTAGCAGATGAAGATTTAATCAATTTTTGAGTAGCATCTTTATTCTTTTCACATTTCAAACACTTGAATAAGTGTCACCGAATTGTACTAGTTCCTTGTGAACTAGCATAATGAAACTTCTTTTTGCAATGGTTGCATTGCACTTCATCAGGTTTTGACCCATTTTCTTTTTTAATTTTTGTGAAATCAAGCCAAACATCAGATTTTTCAACATAAGTTTTTCGGCATTTGGTGGGACTTACAGAGTTCCCCTCATCAGGGTTATCAGTAGCAGGCTCAGATGCAGGATTAGCCATAGATTCATTATTTGTCTCCGTCTCCCCCATTAGTGACATGTACCTTTTCAATATCTGAACTAGCATAATGAAACAGAAAAATGATCAATTAGCAAAATGATCAAATGAAAAAATGAACTAGCAAAATGATAAAATGGAAAAATGAACATTGATTAGCTCTGAATAAAATCTGAAAAAATTGCATCTGAGACTGAGAGTGTTTTCTATTATCAAGCATGATTAGTTCTATTAGCTCTGAACAAAATATCGAGAGTGAAAAAAAGTCTAAATATCGACCATACCTGATCTGATCTGAGATGACGGTAGACGATAGATCTGCTCTGAGATGAGATCTCTTTTCAAGTGTAGATTTGATTTTTTTCGATTGAGATGAAGGGAGAGTCGATTGAGCTGATAATGTTTGAGAGAGAGATGAGGCTAGCTAAGACTAGCTGAGAAAGAGATCTGAGAGTGGAACTGAGGGAGACGAAAAATTGGCTAAGAGAGGATCTAAGAGTGGGACTGAAATCGAGTGAGGGAGGCGGACTGAGATCGATCGAGTGAGGGAGGCTGAATAGAATCACAAATTAACCCTAAAATTGAAAAATGCATTTATAGGGTTTTTAATATTCGGGTTAAACTCGATTATTAACTCAGGTTGAGCCCGAATTTAATATTCGGGTTCAACCCGATAAGTCAACCTGAGACCCGTCTAAATTGAATTCGGGTTAATATTTTTCAATCCAAGTCCAACCCAAGTTTTAAAAACTCTAGCCCAAGTCTGTCTTTTTACTGGTTGAATCCGGGTTGAATTCGAATTATCCAACCCAAGTTGCAACCCTAGCCCTCACGTGAAGGGAGGTGGGGTCGGATCAAGTGGACCTGTTTGGATGCCAGCTGGTTTCTGGCCAGCTCTGTCTTCTCATATGCGACACAGCAAATTCTCCCAACAATTTATCGTCTCGTATCCGTTATGTATTGTGTCGCCTTTTCTCTTTCTCAGGTAAAATCAATTGTATATATTCGCATAATTGCTGAAATTCGGGTACTACATTGCGTAGTTTGTAATGAGTTTCGTTCAACTTTGAAACCGAATATAATGCATTACTTGGAAAATGATCTTTAATTAAACCCACCCAAATATAAATGGTAAATATTATACCTATAAATAAAATTATCCTATTATTGTACTATGAACAAACTCGTTTATTATAGACAAAAAAATATTATTTGTACATAATTTAGTGATCTTATTTAATAATATGATGGATTATAGTTATTGAATTGACAGTGCGTCCTAACTAGAAGTGAAATTCACTGTCAATCAAATGATAATCTCGGTATTTATATACTAATATTTTTAGATGAGTATAAATTCTAAACATATATATTGGATGTTGTGACACTATTCCTGAAAGAATGGAGTTGTGTGGTAGAAACATTCCTTTATTTTTGACTCTTTTTTTAATCAAAATTTTCTCCAATTAAAACCTTTTCACATGCTAGCATAACTACCCTTCTATCTTATCTCTTTCAATTATTTTCATTCTATTTAGAAAATGACCAAGGTATTAAATTCAAGGGTCTGGGGTTATTAGGTCCCTGTTGTTTGGGTATTAGGAGGGATGAATTGGGTATAATTTTTAACAATATATATTTTAACATAATCTATAAATTTATTTATTTTCTTATATCAACAACAATGAAGTGACTAATTTTGATGGTGTGAAACTATTTATGGTTTTGATANCAAAGCCCGACTTGCCCGATAACTCACTTAAGTAAGGAATTAGGTTTATACTAACCAGGCCCGGCCCGGCCCATAGACACCCCTACATAAACCCATAGGAAGGCTCTTATGAGATCCTTTGCGTTTTGCAAATATCGATCTTATTATGGATTTTTATTTGTGAGAGAGTCAGGTTGTGGTTGTCGATTAGTCAAGACCCGATTGATTTATTTTGAGTTATCTTATTTCTTTTGTTCTATGTTCGACTTGCAAAATTAGAACTTATTAACGAAACATGTCTCAAAAGAAACAAAAGAAAAAAAAAAAAAATTGAAAGACAAGCATAAAAATAGGTAATTACCAATGCCATTTCAAAATGAGGCAGCAAAGAGCAGTAAATTCTTTTCACCTTCCAAGTGTAATAAGAATCCTCAATCCATGTGCCTAACGGCTCCTTCAAAGCTCTAGACATGGGGCTGACAGCTAATACAGGGTGTTAAAGCATAAGATATTGCTAACTTGACTACAAAGACACTGCTCTGATTTCTCATTATTAACAAACAAATCACCAATTAAAAATAGAATGATAAATAAAATAGTTATTTATTTGTATCACTCTGTTTAAAGTGTTCGAGTCAACTTATACTTATATCGACTAATTTCGTCTATTATTCAATTACAAATGGGTCATTCACACTAAAATTAAGATAATTCCTCATGATCTGACCCAAAAAAAATATCAAAATTTAAATTCTAAATATCTAATTTTATAACTCGTTACTGTTTTTTATCCCGGTCCGATCATATCTGTTTTGCCAACTGCGAAAAAGTATAAAAGTTTGGTAATGTGTCGAAACTGTTTGCCATTTGGAGGGTAAATCCATAGCTTATGTACGACACTTTCGACACATTTGTTTGGTTATTTGTGCATTGTATCCTCAAATTTCTTGGTATCCTCTAATCCAGCTACACTTGATCACTCAAATTTCTTGGTATGCTAAGCAAAAATTAAATATTAAGGTACTTTTAAACTAGTTTTTTTTTGTTTTAGGGTGTGTGGTTGATAAAAAAAAATTAAATATTAATATTTTTTTAACTAATTTTTTGCGCTGTTTGATTAAGGGCACTCCGAAACATTTTGAGGCCTAAATCTAAAACGATAAATGAGGCATTTCACTTTTTAGTTTTTAGTATCTTTAGTTTTATTGTTAGTTTTTTCACTTTTTTTTAGAAAAAATTAAATTTTACGGTCTTTTAATTTCATGTGCTGAATTAATAGACTCAATCTCCTCAAGATGAAATCTTTTGTACGACTTAAATCTGTGTTTTTTGTGGATCCTATTTCTTATGTATTCAATTTTTTTGTTTGCACTATTACTATACACACTTATAAGTTAAGAGGTCTTCTTTAAAATCGAGGCCTAAAAATCGTACTTTTTTTTGACTTAATAATTGGGTCGGCCCTAAAGTGTGGTTGGATAAAAAAAAATAAATATTAATATAATTTTAAACTAGTTTTTGCGATGTTTGATTAAAGGCGTGTGATTGGTTCCCGATTTTCCTATCACCCATCATGTTTTAATGAAAAATCCATTTAGATATATTATGTCTCACTTAAGATCATGATGAATGACTAATAATAACAATGAAAATCAAGAAAAACTGCATGGAGTGAATTTGAATCCCATGTGACTACCCAATGTGAAGCTCTGATATTAACGTAAGGTTTAATGTGTCACCTGATTCTTAAACAACCCACCAGTAAAACAATACTATCCACCATGTTCTTATAAGTATGCCTTAAGTATTGCATGGAATCTCTCTCTATCTCTCTCTATAAGTATGCCTTAAGTATTGCATGGAATCTCTCTCTATACAAGCTTTTACTTTTTTAATAATCAAGAAAATAGTGAGAGTGGCCGCCCAAAATAAAAAAAGAGAAAGCAAAATCAACTTTAAATTATGAGTGGAATTGTCAAATAAAATCCAGCTAAATTGGCGAAGCAAACCACAGTAATTTGTGGCTAAGGTGGCCTTTTGCAAAAAAAAAGAAAAAACGAGAGAATATTCAATAGAACAGTAATACTATGTCAGTATTGATGACATGATATTATCAACCAATAATAAAACTCTAAGTAGGTAAAGTGAATCTTACTTAAATAGTTATTGACTTGCATGAAATAAGAGTGAGTAGTTATCTTTTTGCATTGACGGATAGTTTTTGACTTGTATGAGGTCTATTTTCTTATTTGTCTACATATTATTGATTGGTGATATTAGGCAATACTGAAATAATATCACTATTGCAACAAATATTTTTTTATAAACGGAGAGCATTTTGCACGAAAAGTCCTTGTTGAAGTTATTTTATTTTTATTTTTTGTCTTTGTGAATGAATGAGAGTTTGATACAAATTGGAGAATAATTTGTAAGTCAAGGAGCTGCATTAGTATAAGTCAAGGAGCTGCATTAGTATTAGTATTGTGATTGAGGTTGTTCTTATTTATAGGGCCGTTTAGTTGCATTGCAGTATTAAATGATGGATTATAGAGTCAATNGAAGCTGCATTAGTATAAGTTCACACTGAGTCGGTGGTTAATCGAAAAAAATAAATTGTTTATTAGACTTTACATTAGTATAGGGCCGTTTAGTTGCATTGCAGTATTAAATGATGGATTATAGAGTCAATAATACATTAAAACTCTCTAATCTAATCTTATATCGTATTTGGTTACTATATATTATATAATCTTATTTTAAATATATATTCAAATAATATACTGTATTTGTACTATTGAACCGATTATAATACCACTTCAAAAAATAGTATTATAGTCCAATTCAAACGTATTAAGTTATAAAATTACTATTTTATCTAACAAATAAAGAAAAACATTAATAAGTAGACAGGATTGATGATTTTTCAGTAAATATAAATTTGTTACCTTATTATCCCACTCTTAATCCATTATTTTACTAAGGATTACACTATGTAATATTTTTATCTTATATTTAATGTTGTATTTTATTCACTTATACGAAATTAATCTATATTAATTAATACAATTCATTCTTTTACCATTAAGTGAGATAGTTCAGTGGAGTACCGCCTGAATTTCTCACCTTAAAGTTGGAGGTTCGAGTCTTAAAGTTTACATTGAAGTTTGATGGTTGACTTTTATACTAGTCTAGTTAGATTCTTTCCTAAGAGATGTACCAGACACAATTACCCTTTTTCTTGCTTATCAAAAAAAATAAAATAATACAATTCATNTTTCCTAAGAGATGTACCAGACACAATTACCCTTTTTCTTGCTTATCAAAAAAAATAAAATAATACAATTCATTCTTTTACATTGACAATTAAACAAGCCCAAAGTGCTTTAGTTAATAGATAAGGAAACGTGGCGGTTTGAATGNACAATTCATTCTTTTACATTGACAACTAAACAAGCCCAAAGTGCTTTAGTTAATAGATAAGGAAACGTGGCGGTTTGAATGGGAAATTAACGGTTGAGTTTATTACACTCGATGCTCTTCCCCGTAACTTTACATTATCCAACTCTTATGTCATAGCACCCAAAGCCAAGCAATTTTAGAACATTGAGGTCCTAATTCAGTGTGCTTTGTACTTCTTTGACACAGTCCAATGTAATGGTTCCCCGAGAACTAGACAATGGTGAAATATGTAGATATATGAAGATAGTTTCAGACCCTCAACGCCCACTATGATTGGCCTTTCCCCCTCTTTTACAGGAGGAAATGTATAATTAGATAATAAGAGGAGAACAAAAGATCTCCAAGTGAAAACTTCAAGATCAATTCATAAGGGAAGTCACATTGTGCATGAGACAATGATAATTGCTACATTAGTTCACTAATGAATGAGAATCACCTCGTAGGTAGATGCACGTATTCACCCACATGCCATGTACATAAAATAATACAAAATTCTCGAGCGTGAAACTTCGAGAAAAGTTTACACAAAAAAAGAGAATTATGTCTATATCAGCCCCCCNTACATAAAATAATACAAAATTCTCGAGCGTGAAACTTCGAGAAAAGTTTACACAAAAAAAGAGAATTATGTCTATATCAGCCCCCCTCTCTCTCTATGATAGATAATCATACACTTAGAGAAGGAAACCAATGTGTAGATACATTGACAAATCCAAGAGTGCAACAGGTGGAGCCTTTTGTGAAACTTGATTCTCCTCCACAACAGATTGTAATCAGCCATGAGACTGACTCGACTAGTATTTGCATTTACTAGAAACTCACTGTAATTTTTTATTTAACCTCCAATGTACCAAAAAAAAAATTGCGGACACCGAGTGATTCCGAATCTTTTACCAAACTCGAAATTAAGACCTTAAGATGTAGTATCCCTTCGAAGAAGAGGTTGATAGGACAATATTTTTCATGACATTGTATTCCTCTAGAGAATAATGTTGCTAAGGTTTTCGTGGCCATGGACTGGACACTACATGATGGCCTCCAAGGCTTGGATTTCTATGTAGTATGGTTTTTGTAGCCCATAGCGTTCTTTATAAGACCCAAACCTCAGTGGGCGCAGCCAAGAACCCAAATTCAAATGATACCAATTGGAAGCCCAAGATCAAGACCAAACCCAATAGGGGTAGACCGGACCTTTCCATATCAAGCTCTACAAAACCCTAGTTTATAATCCTCATTTCTTCCCTTCATTTCTTTCTCTGTCTCTACACAAACCCTAGTTTCCTCTGCGTTCCTGCCAAAATGCCGCCGAAATTCGATCCCTCACAGGTCGTCGACGTGTACGTGCGAGTCACCGGCGGCGAAGTCGGAGCAGCAAGCTCACTCGCCCCAAAAATCGGTCCACTAGGTCTCTCACCCAAGAAAATCGGAGAAGACATAGCCAAAGAGACAGCCAAGGACTGGAAGGGTCTCCGAGTCACTGTCAAGCTCACAGTACAGAACCGACAAGCGAAAGTCTCCGTCGTTCCATCCGCCGCGGCTCTGGTCATCAAGGCACTCAAAGAGCCCGAGCGGGACCGCAAGAAGACCAAGAACATCAAGCACACTGGCAACATCTCACTTGATGACGTGATCGAGATCGCGAAGATCATGAGGCCGAGGTCGATGGCTAAGGATTTGGCTGGGACTGTGAAGGAGATTCTCGGGACATGCGTCTCAGTTGGGTGTACGGTCGATGGGAAGAACCCTAAGGATTTGCAGCAGGAAATTGCTGATGGAGATGTTGAGATTCCTCAGGACTGAGATAATGGGACTAATGTGAGAAAGTTCTTACTTTAATATAGATTTGATTTAAATTTGTTCCAAATGTTTTGTATGAGCTTAACGAGAAGACGTGGAGGAAATTGGGAAAATGTGCGAATGGCATTAGAGTTTGGGTGACATCTCGTAATCTGTTTTGGATCGTTGTTTCCATTTCATTGTTTGAGTTTTTTTTAATTGTTTAGCTTAAATTGGAATGCTAGTTTTTATTGTGGTTGTTTGCGAACCTGTGGTGTTTGGATTCCTAAAAATAGTTTAGGGGATATGATACACTATTGGTGCAGGCAATTACGCATTTGTGCTCTAGACAATCAAGCGCCATTGTCTTGGTGTTGTTTCTTTGGAAATAACTTTTTCCCGCTTGATGTTAGCTATTACCAGAGTAATCCTTCCATCCCCAGGCAAGTAGTTCAGTACTGGATAATACTGTACATAGTTTGTATAGTGAGAACGGGAGATAGAGGGAGAGTCGGATTGATAAAAATTGTGGTGTCTCACATTGGCACCCGAAGTTGTGGTAGATTTTTTGTTGCTAGATGATGGTTTAGTTAGTGTTGATTGTGATCAAAGATAGTGGAGTGAATACACATTTGGGTTTGTGTCAGATTAGTTCAATTTTTATTTTATTTTTGGGTAGGAAAACACAAATTTCATGCCATAAAAAAGAAAGTGTTCAAAAATAATGGATAAGAAATCCACTTACAAGATCAAAAAAAAAAAAAAAACCAAAACAAAACAATTAAGAGCTACAAATAAGTTATGTTGTAGAACTAATAAAGGGGTGACACAAAACTCATTAGTAACCACGGCCCAAAAAGAAGCCAAAAACTCCTATAATAAGTCTTTATCCTCCTCATCTTAAAAAATTCTACTACTCTTTTCAATCCACAACACCCAACTGTTGGCCAAAGTAGCACATTCCCCACAAAATGGAAGCTTTCTTACCTTTTATAAAACCATCAAAACACGCCACCAATAGAGATGCACAAGTAGGAGGTGTCACCCACACTAAATCTGCCACTTGGAACAACTTATGCCATAAGAAATAAGCTTTGGGGCAATGAAGAAACAAATGATTCACACTTTCACCAGTTTTCTTCACAAGACCCACCAATGAAAAGAAATACAATTGTTAGGTCTTTTCTTTTACAACACATCACAAGTATTTACCTTATCATGAGATACTATCCAAGCAAGCACCTGCACCTTCAAGCTCACTCTTGCCTTCCAAATCATTTAGTGAGGTTCAAAAATGGAGTCAACTAAATCATTAACCAACCACCGGAAATAGGAACAACAAAATTTCCCGAAGACTCAAAAGACCAAGACTTTTTATCGCTAATCAAAGGATCTAAAGAGACCAAATCAAGTAATGAGATAAGGGAAGAACACTTCAAAATATTTCGATTACTAAGGTTACAAAAGAAATTCAAATTCCACAGCCTAGAGGAAGACAAAGTAGAGATACACATTGCAGACACCGAAAAATTGCAAAACCCTGATAATCTAAATAGTCGTGAAAAATATGGTATCATCCTAACAATATTCACAAGATTCTGAAACTTAAGCTCATCCTCAACAAGAAAAATATGGTATCATTGGCAAATTGGAGATAAGATACACCAACCCTATCCTTGCCCACTAAAAACTTTTTACTAAATTATGCACCACACCCCTTTCCACCAATCTACTCAATCATCCACCACCAAAGTGAAAAGAAATGGAGGGAGTGGACCCCTTTGCTTCAACTCTCTTGATGCATTAAACCATCCCCTTGATTTGCCATTTAGTGACATCGAAAAATTGATGAAAGAAAAATATCCCTTAATCCATCTTTTCCACCTATTCCCAAAACTTCTCACCTCTAAGATGAAATCAAAGACTCCTCAATTCACATGATAATATACTTTTTCGAAGTCATTTGTAAACACAATCCCTTCCTTACCGTCCAGGATCAAAATATTGTTTTGAAACAGTCATAACATCCGAAATGTTTCCGTTTTCAAGGAGATCGAAACGAATCAGTGATGAAATTAAAATTTTAATATTTTGAGATTGTTCCATAATGTTTTGAAATATTTGGTTATATTTCAATGCATTTGCACAATTATTTCAGAATGTTTTAAGATATTTTGGTATATTTTGAAAAAATAATTTTTAAATTTTTTATTTTTGTCATTCTATTTTCGAAACGAGTTGAAACTTTTTCATTTCTTAGGTAACCGAAACAATTCATCGAAACAAAATTTTGATCTTTGTTTACTGTTCATCCAATACTCCTCAATCACTTCATTAGTCATCAAGACACTATCCAAAATTTGTCTCCCCGTTACAAAAGCAATCTGACTTCTAGAAATAGTATCCTCCAGAATCCCGCTCAATCTTATTAACAACACCTTTGCTAGAATCTTATACATACTTGTGATTAGACTAATTGGTCTAAAATCACCTATTTTCAAAGAATTTTGCTTTTTAGAAATTAAACATATGAAAGTAGCATTGGTATTCATATTCACCACACCATTCACATCCTCAATCACTATGCCATTAGCAATTTCAAGTTTGCTTATCAATTTTTTCTTTCTTCTACCATTAACCACTCTATGGAAAAGCTTAGAATTATTATCCTCCTCCTTAACCTAAGTAACCTTTGCCTTTTGCCTCCAACTTATTTCTTCCTTAAAAATCACCTCAAACATATTCTTAAATTTTGATCTCTCATTTCTGAATTGATCATTTAAATCACCCAAGGCGTCCAACCTATCAAGCTCAACAATACGATTCAAAATCATATTTTTCTCGAATAGATAATACATTTTCTTGCAGCATCTTCTTAATTGGAATTATTGTAAAGATGAAACTATGGAATTTTAATTTTGATGTTGACAATGTTTAGGGATAGATAGATTTTTTTTGAAGGAATTTAGAGTGAATGGTTAGGATTTGATACGATGGAGAGAATGGTGGTAATTTAACTAAAAGGAGAGTTTTAGAGACCAAAAGAATGGCTTTCATTTGTTCTCAGAAAGAGAAATTGGAGAAAGAAATGATGATTGGATTTTCAAGAATGAATTTGATACTCATTTGAAATTTTTCTGGGCTAACCTTCCAAAGTTTCAAAGCTATTATTCAAAATAACTTAATACAAAATGTTGTTATTTATGTAGTTTGAATAGCTTTTTTTGTGCACAAATCTTCACAAACCAGGCAACTTTATAAGTAAATTTACTTTCTCCTGACCCTGAAAAAGGATGCCACCCTTACCTTGTTTGAGGAGGGCATGGCTTCATCTTTGATATATCAAATTATGTGGGAAATAATACTTGCATATGGATACAGGGTTTTGAGCTATATCGATGATGCGTCGATACACTTGTTTCTATATCATTTGAAGTTTGTATAAAGTGAGGTGATAATGGTCTGCTGCCATTTTGTTACTTAGTTGCATCAACTGATTGGCCATGTTTGTTGGATTGACTAGGTGCTTTTGAGGAGTACCCAGGCAGTCCTGTACCCCTTGATATATCGTCTAGATTTTCTTCATGTTGTAGTGTTAATTGAGTATTTTCCCATCCCATTAATTTGGGCGAAGTTTGTTTCATCGATCTTGCTATATATGTTGGTTAGTAGTTAGTATTGTGCTTTTGCATTTTATCCAATGTATTTCTGCCTTGAACAGCTGTTATGCATTTGTAATGCAATGAAAGACTTGGTCGTAGCCCGAGTCCAAGTTTGTTGCTGGGCAATGTGCTCTTGCAAAGGTGCTGCAAGTCGGGCTGTGAGGTTGTGTCTTGTTTGGTCATGAAATGTGAGGTTGTTGATGCATGAAACTTGGTGTATAGACTTCAGAGCAGTTCCTAAGGCATATACACTAATTGCTGTTCATGGTGTTTTGGGGCTTGTGATTAGTGATGGTTGGAATGAATTAGAAAAAGGGTGGGACTATTCTTACTCCACAAATCTCTATTTCAACCCCATTAAATTATAAATAATAAATTTATTAAGTTCACTTCATCTATACTCACTTTACTAATAACTAAGTTCATCTCATTCTATATTTATCCCATTAATAACTAAATTTATTTTAATCTTTACTTTTAGAGTTCCACCCCATTGTATATTCAACTAAATTATCTATTAAAACTGAACAAACAATTATGTGTAGATTGTGTGGACTTGATGATCTTTTTGTTTCCTTTCAAGAAATTTTCTTTTTATATATTGAGAAATAAAGTGAGAAGAATATCTTTTATTAAAAAAGGAAGAAAGAGAAGTGCATAGTGGAATCGAAGTATTATTCCGATGATGAGATCGGAGAAGGTAGAAATCGAACAACGACAGTTGAAGTAATTTGCATGTGAGAAATCTAGAGTAGAATCCAATTGAGTATATTTTTTGTCTAGACCGTGTGAGATGGATATTGAAAGAAATCTTAAACGGTGAAGATTTAGTTAAGTTTTATTATTAATGGGGTGGGGTATAGAATGACGTGAACTTATTTATTAGTGGGGTGGGAATAGCCTCACCGTTAGAGAAATTATAGTGTGCATTGATGATGATGAATTATAAGTTTAAGATGACCCAGATGATGAAGGATTGGATAGTCTGTGTTTCTGCAATACATTTTGTAACTATTTTCTGCAGGTATAGAACTTCATGTTGGATGGTGATACCACAAGCTGTGACACATGGTATCACCATGACTCTCAATACTTGTGTTTATGGGTTCATGAAAGCTCGTGCCATGTGTTTTTTATGCTTGTGACCTATGTGGTCAATAATCAAGAAAACCCTTGTTTGTGCTGTTGTGACCTATTCGACCATATGAATTTTATTAAATTTTCTTGTATTGAAGAGGCATCTCACATCAGTGACTAAATGCTATGGCGAACAATTTTTTGCAAAGGGGGACTACGAGATCTAAATACACGACTTAGTGAGGTGTTTTTCATTCCGAGTTCTATTGGACAGTGGTGAGACTCGAGCACTTTGGCTCAATGGTGAACATTTTGAACACACAAGCTCTGTGTGGTGACTTTTTAAGGTAAAGCTTCAGAGGATTTGGACTCAGAGTGAAGGTAAATCCTTTGAAATATTCAACAGTTATTTTTTGAATTATCTAGGAATAGGAAGGTGCCTATTATAGGTGCCTAGCTGTGGAAGAGATCTTTTTCCTCCACTCAATGAGTCAAACTGAATCTAGACGGTGTAGGTTGATTCATTTGATACCAAAATCCAGCTCTATGGTGTTGTTATTATATCGTTTCCCCAACGTGGATTTGCTAAGTGCTGTCAATGTGTTTGTTATTTTGTCTTGCTGGTTTTGGCATTCACTATTACCTCTCCTATATAAGCTCCCTTATTTTTGCTCCCTTTCTTCAACCTTTGATCTCTGTTGGCTGAAACCCCCCAAGGACATTGACAAACATTTAGACGAAAGAGATAATTACATTGCTATCGCGCTTAGTCATTCGAGTTTTGAGGCCAATGGTGAAGGAAATTGTGGGACGTGCAAGGCTTGGATTGAGGTTGTGCCGTCACCTCTTGGTTTCCCGCATAAGCCGTCTTTTTCTCTCGAACTTGAGACGATTAGAGAAGAAGGAGACGAAGGCTACAAGTGATTTGTAATTTAGTTTTTGTCAGTGCCATTACAGTTTTTGTATTGACAAGGCAGCCATAGCCTACCTTCTTTACCAGCACACATTTTGGAGAAATATGCAGGCCTTAATCTAGAAAATACATTGCAACCTTATATGATATTATCTTGAGTTGGCTAACCTCTTCAAATTAGGCCATGGCTATCAGATGAGTCTGAGTCTAGAGCTGTCAAGGAGTCGTGCACAATTTATTTGTAACTGTGTCGTATATAAATCATATATTGTCAAGTTTGTATCGTCTCTGTTTATATTAAGTGGGTCTAAAGATAAATCCAATCATGATCCGTATCTGTTAAGAATAACCTAACGCCATGTTTATTTTTCATTGATTATGTCAAGAATTGTCAACTCTTGTCTGATGAAAGCTCTCAATCTGGAAAAAAAAAACCACTAAGCTATACCAGGATTTTGATACTCACCAACCTCCCAGGGAGATTGAATCTATAGTTTTTATGTTTGGTTCACTTCCACAAGATTGGCTGGCTTGTCCTCCTCGTATTTCGATGTAGTTTGGGAAAAAAAAAAGTCGGGGATAAGAGTATAAGATCAGAAGAGAGAGTTGAGAATTAACGATAAAGTGAAAAATCGGGAAAAAATGAGAAAAAGACATGATCAATATTTCAATCAATCACTAATTAAAGTCTCCAAAAATCCTTACATCAATCCCTTAGAACCCTAGAAACCATAAGTAGAAATGTCTAATGTATTCCCATTATCAAAATTAAAATCTAAACTCCAAAATAAAATCCTCAAGTTAAGCTGCCCTCATTGATCAAATTGAAATCTATTGGTGTATGTACAAAGTGTGATAGGCATCTCTCTTAAGACATTTTTCCATTGATCAAATAGAGNAAATATAGATGTTGCCGTAGAATTTACGCAATAACAAGTATTTATCTATTTAATTATTAATTTATGAATTCAGGTCAGAGAATCAATTGCTACAAAATAAAAATGGGATTGCTTACAATTATTTCTAGTAGATTAGGTCTCCATTATAAGCAAAAGTCTTGTACCTTGGATGTTANTTATGAATTCAGGTCAGAGAATCAATTGCTACAAAATAAAAATGGGATTGCTTACAATTATTTCTAGTAGATTAGGTCTCCATTATAAGCAAAAGTCTTGTACCTTGGATGTTATCTTTTAGTCATGTAATCCCACCAATTTATCATTACTGTTAAGTGAATAGAATTAAAAAAAAAAAACAATAANTGAATTCAGGTCAGAGAATCAATTGCTACAAAATAAAAATGGGATTGCTTACAATTATTTCTAGTAGATTAGGTCTCCATTATAAGCAAAAGTCTTGTACCTTGGATGTTATCTTTTAGTCATGTAATCCCACCAATTTATCATTACTGTTAAGTGAATAGAATTATAAAAAAAAAAACAATAGNAAAAAAAACAATAATTTCTGATAACGTATATCAACGTGGATGAGCTTAAGGTGAAAGTAATGTGAGATGAGTGTGGATCAGAGCTACGAGACTCGTGTATGATGTTACCATGAAATATTTCGGGGATTAAAGAGGTGCACACAGTGAAAATATAGTGGTTCACCAGCTCAGGAGTTCGGCTAGTCCACTCTTCAATGGGGGTTCTTGTTCCTTTTTGTTTTATTCACGATCNAAGTAATGTGAGATGAGTGTGGATCAGAGCTACGAGACTCGTGTATGATGCTACCATGAAATATTCCGGGGATTAAAGGGGTGCACACAGTAAAAATATAGTGGTTCACCAGCTCAGGAGTTCGGCTAGTCCACTTTTCAATGGGGGTTCTTGTTCCTTTTTGTTTTATTCACGATTGTCGTTACAAGGTTACAATGGTTCCTTTTGCCACTAGGGTTCCCCTCTCCCTGTTAGGAGGTGTTACATTGCATTTATAAGGTCATTCCCTGCTAAGGGGGATCTTGGCCGAGATTTTTACCCTTACTTCGTGGGGTTCTCCTTAATTCTAGGAGAAGATATTGGTTGGTTGAGATTAGGTGCCTTGATTATAGCTTCTTAACGCTTTAGGAACCTCTCGTGGTTATCCAGCCGTTGCCTTGTCTCAAGAGACATTCAGCCCTTGCCTTCTGACCTCAGTTAATATGTCCGACCTCCCAGTCTGAGCTGAACTCATGAGCTAACACTTAGAATTTATTTTAGGCATCATCAGTTGCCCCTCAGCCCTTGGCCCAAGCGAGCTTGGGCATGGGCTGAACTGCTTTCACCTTGGACCAGACTTGCACCTACCTGACCTTAGTCCGCATGTGAGATGCACGTAGGAGGGGCTTTTTGACGGTTACAGCAATCACGGCTCCCTTGGTTCCCGCACACGCTTCATCCTATGTTTTTCAAGCCTTAAATGCTCAAACGGCTATCAAAAATCGTACAAAACCACCGTTCATCTTCTACGCTGTTCACCTTCGTCTCCAGCTCTTTCTCTTTGTGATTTCTGGGCTTTCTTCCACGCGATTCCCTTATTCTCTGCTCTAGACTGTGTTTTTTGGGTTCGACTCGAAGTCCTGCTTTGTTCCTCTCCTCCAATATTATTCTTTGGCTGCTGTTTGTTGCTCTCTTCCCTGTCTAGGTACGCTTCCTTTTGCCCCTTTCTCTTTCTCTTGCCTTTCCTCACTCTGGATCCCTCGACTTCGAGGTGGCCATTATTTTTCTGAATTTTTCGGTTCTTTTTCTTTTGGAATCGCAATCGTTGCCTATCTCCTCTTCCCCGCTTTGCACTGTGCAAATTCTTACTGTTGGGAGGTACAGTGCTGACCCTATGATTATCAGGGGGTGTTTAGTTAGTATTCCTCCTTTTTATCATTCTTTCTCCTTGCCAATCATGCCTGCCTCCTTTGGAGCAACTCCTTCCTCTGTTTCCCTCTTAGGCAATAGGTTTGNTTAAATGCTCAAACGGCTATCAAAAATCGTACAAAACCACCGTTCATCTTCTACGCTGTTCACCTTCGTCTCCAGCTCTTTCTCTTTGTGATTTCTGGGCTTTCTTCCACGCGATTCCCTTATTCTCTGCTCTAGACTGTGTTTTTTGGGTTCGACTCGAAGTCTTGCTTTGTTCCTCTCCTCCAATATTATTCTTTGGCTGCTGTTTGTTGCTCTCTTCCCTGTCTAGGTACGCTTCCTTCTGCCCCTTTCTCTTTCTCTTGCCTTTCCGCACTCTGGAACCCTCGACTTCGAGGTGACCATTATTTTTCTAAATTTTTCGGTTCTTTTTCTTTTGGAATCGCAATCGTTGCCTATCTCCTCTTCCCCGCTTTGCACTGTGCAAATTCTTACTGTTGGGAGGTACAGTGCTGACCCTAGGATTATCAGGGGGTGTTTAGTTAGTATTCCTCCTTTTTATCATTCTTTCTCCTTGCCAATCATGTCTGCCTCCTTTGGAGCAACTCCTTCCTCTGTTTCCCTCTTAGGCAATAGGTTTGTCGAAAGAGATTCTGTTTTAGGGGATGTAGGTGACGAGATTGACAACTTTTCTGGTGTAGATTCTTTCGAGGTAGAGGTGAAAACCGAGGAGGCCCCCTCCACTTCTTCTCCCATGCTTGATAGACCTGCTAAGGGCAAGGGCAAAGTAAGTGGTGTGGGAGTCGTTGTTTTAGGCGCAGGGGCTGCCTTTAGGAACGCTGNGGGGGTGTTTAGTTAGTATTCCTCATTTTTATCATTCTTTCTCCTTGCCAATCATGTCTGCCTCCTTTGGAGCAACTCCTTCCTCTGTTTCCCTCTTAGGCAATAGGTCTATCGAAAGAGATTCTGTTTTAGGGGATGTAGGTGACGAGATTGACAACTTTTCTGGTGTAGATTCTTTCGAGGTAGAGGTGAAAACCGAGGAGGCCCCCTCCACTTCTTCTCCCATGCTTGATATACCTGCTAAGGGCAAGGGCAAAGTAAGTGGTGTGGGAGTCATTGTTTTAGGCGCAGGGGCTGCCTTTAGGAACGCTGAACTTGTAGATCCTAGCGGACTTACCCCTTCTGACCTGAAGGTTCTCAGTGCTCGCTTTTGTTTCCCCCAAGGAGTTCAGCCCTGGAGTCCTGATAAGTACACCATATATGTTCACCATGTCCACAAGAAGGTCTGTTTCTTTCTGGCAGCTTTTGATAATGGAGTTTGCTTCCTCATTCATCATTTTATCAGNCCCAAGGAGTTCAGCCCTGGAGTCCTGATAAGTACACCATATATGTTCACCATGTCCACAAGAAGGTCTGTTTCTTTCTGGCAGCTTTTGATAATGGTGTTTGCTTCCTCATTCATCATTTTATTAGAGGTGTTCTTCAACACTTCAATGTCTGTCCTGTCCAGCTCTCCCCCAACTTCTGGGGTATTCTTGTGAGCTTACTAGTCTTCTTTAAGGACCATAAGCTTGGGGTCCCTACTGTTTCCTTACTTATGGAGATGTTCAATGTCAAATAGACCTCCTCTAAAGGTTTTCTGTATATTTCCAAGAGGACTAAGGCCAAACAAGTCATCTCTGACCTCTCAAGCTCCCANAGCTTACTAGTCTTCTTTAAGGACCATAAGCTTGGGGTCCCTACTGTTTCCTTACTTATGGAGCTGTTCAATGTCAAACAGACCTCCTCTAAAGGTTTTCTGTATATTTCCAAGAGAACTAAGGCCAAACAAGTCATCTCTGACCTCTCAAGCTCCCATAAAGGCTGGAAGAAATAATTATTCTTTGTAGGCGGTACACAGTGGGAGTTCAACTCAGAGGATAAAACTGATACCCTCCCCATCCCTACATAGTGGTTTGCCCTCGATAATTTGGGTATGTTTCTGCNAGCTCCCATAAAGGCTGGAAGAAATAATTATTCTTTGTAGGCGGTACACAGTGGGAGTTCAACTCAGAGGATAAAACTGATACCCTCTCCATCCCTACAGAGTGGTTTGCCCCCGATAATTTGGGTATGTTTCTATCCAGACCGTATTTAATCCAAGTCTGGCTGTTTTGTTAACTTATTTCTTGTTTTCCTTGGTTTTCTAGGTATCCGACCTTAGCTTAGCGCTGAAGAGGAGCGAGTATTGTAAAAATTGGAAAAGTGCAAACCACAAAAATATTCTGAGCTCATCCAACCTTGGGCTCTCGTAGAACACGGGTTCTGCCTTCCTGAGGTGAGGGTTGAAGCTCCCCTTCCACTTTTCGTTGCTGGCCCCATCCCGCTTTTCGCCAAAGATATATCAGGTAACACTTTTTCTTTGTACCCTCTTTCCTTTTTTCTCTGTCTAAGGGCGAGGCTTAGCTATTCTTAGGTCCCGCAGGTTCATCCTCAATGGAGCCCACTGTTGCTGAACTCAGGGCTAAACTTTCCCAAATGAAGAATATCAAGGCCAGCAACAAGAGCAGCGCCAAACGCAAGTCAGGACCCAGCTCTGCCGATGGCTCCACTCCTCCTGCCAAGGTGCCAAGGACAGGCATGACACTCATCCCCTATGCTCCCGCTATCCTAGACTTCTCTTCCAAAGGCGTTTTTCCTGCTACTCTAAGCGCTGCTGCGTCAGGACAGGCATCCCCCTCTGCTTCTGAGGTCGAGAGAGCTGTGGACACGACCTCTCGGATCTTGGCCTCTCTTAATTCGTCTGTTGCAAAGGGTTCCAAGGCTGTGAAGGAGGAGCTCCTCACGGCAGGCAAAAGTGAGGGCTATTTTCTTGATAACCCCGACCTTGTTGCAGGGGCCCTCTCCTATATTCTTCTCAATGCTGATATAAAAAGGGCCTTTTCACTGTCTCTTGAGGATTCAATAAGCTCTGTTCTTCACGGATTAACTGCGGTAAGTTCTTGCTCACATTTATGACCTCTTCTTTCTTTTTGAACTTTCCTAACTTTTGTTTGTTTTTCTCTTGCCCCAAGTCTGCTATTCATGCCAAGAGCTTGATGAACAGGGTCCTGTTTGCGGAGAATTCTGTCAAAATAGTGAGGGCTTACAAAGTTAAGGTTACTGAGTTGGCTTTTAAAAATGATAATTNGCATCTATAAAGCTGAGGAGCTCATGTCCCGCAGTGGCATCTACAATCAAATCTATCCGGGGTAAAGGAAAACTATCTTTCCGGCAAGCATGGTTGAGGTCTGTAAATTCAATGCAAAGACGCCATTTGTAGTTTGTCTTCTTGACTAGAACTACATTGGCTAGCCAGACTGGTTAATCCACTTCTCGAATGACTTTCGTGTGAAGGAGCNCGAGCTCAGCTACAAGAGCTACAAGACAAAGTGGGGAAGCAGGTTTCCACCATTGAGGGCTTAGAAGCTGAGAAGGCCAAAGCTGAGGAAGGGGAGAAAAAGACTAGGGATGCCTAGGCCAAGGCTAGCCAGAAGGTTTCTGTTGCTCAGAGCTCTTTTGCAAGTTTAATCAGAGATTTTGTTGCCTTATCTAATGCTAATGGCGCCCTTTGCTGCGAGCTTGAAGGGCTGAATGCTGCTATATCTGCAAAGGACAAAGACATTGCCAAGCTGCGAAATGATGTTGCAGCCAAATGAATATCTGGGTGGCTTGCTTTCCAAGGAAAAGCTGAGGAGACCTACCTTGGCCTGAATTTCGACTTTGATGTTCCTAGCGATGAAGACACAGAGGTGGCTGAAGCAGAAGGTGAAGGTGAGCCCCCCGCCTCTTCAGACGTCCCTGCTGCCGAGCTCCCCTCCCCTGCTGACCTTGCCACTGAGGCTTCAGTTCTCCCACCTTCTGCAGAGGCCCCACATTCAGAAGCTTCCCTCGTTGGATCTTTCCCAAACTTTGTTGATTTGCCCATCACTTCTGCTGAGCTTCCAACTTCTGAACCTGCTTCTGCCCCAGCTCCGGCAACTAACCAACAAAGCTCANAGGGAATAGCCCTTATAGAATTGAGCAAAGGTCTCCCAAGGAGCATATTGTATGCTGAAGGTGCATCAATCACTAGAAATTTCACAGTTGTTGTAGTCTGAAAGGATGGGTCACCTAAGGTCAAGATGAGTTGGATTGACCCCAAGGACAGCACCCTTTCTCTTGAGAATCCCAATAGGTGGGCACTTACTGGTTCAAGCTTTTCCCTTCCTATATCCATTTTGTCGAAAACAGAAGTAAAAATGATGTCTGTCGAGCTGCCATTGTCAATCAAAACACGATGAACAGTCCTGTTGGCAACTNAGACACTGGAGCTCCTTCGAAGAGGTGCAAGAGGGATGATTCTTCTTTCCCTACCTCAGACTCTGGCCTGAGGGAAGTTCTGTTCTCCACTATTGGGCAAAAACTGATGGATCTCCTGTCATCAGCTGAAAAGGAAAGGGATGAGCTGAAAGAGGAGAACCTTCGTCTAAAGGAAAGGATAACTGAGTTGGAGAGACGATTAAGAATTTTACTTTGATTGATTCCTTGTAACTGTTGATGTTCTGAAAACCTCAATTTTCTCATATTTGCTGCACATCATGAACAATTTATGATTTGAAGAAGTANAATCTGAGAAAGTGATAACCGTGTCTAAGCGTGGAGACTTAGACACAGTATATACTTTGGGAGCTTTTATGGCTCTGATTTTTTGCAAGTGGGCCTTTCTGGTAAAGCTGGACCCTCCTCATCCGGTAAATTCTGCAGATATCACTCTGATCTCCCCCATAGGTTGTTGGTGTGGCTTTGGTGCTTGGCGCTGAAGGGGTGGAGATGGGAGAGCTCAGTTTTGATTATCATTGGCCACATAGCGTCGCAGCTGCCCTTNTTTCTAAGCTCCATGACTCTTTTGATGAATTCATCGCGAACTCTAAGGTTCTTACCATGAATCAATGAGTTCATCGTTCTTGTTATGAATTAGTAAGTTCATCCCGAGCTCTTGAGCTCTTGAGCTCTTTTTACGAACCGATAAATTCATCGTAAGCTTAGGGCTCTCTTTATGATAAATTCATCGTAAGCTTAGGGCTCTCTTTATGAACATGTGAGTTCTCTATGAGCTCTAGGGNTAGAATCCCTTTTTGTCGGGTCTGCTTTCATCCGGGGTGGCCACCTTAAGAACTTTTTATTTTGCACCTCATACAGTATCTGAGACACCACAACAGTCAGGGGGGTGAGCTGCCGGGGTGCATACCTTGGTTGTAGCTCTGGTTGTGGAGGGCCGAGGGGATCCCTGACATTTCCTCTTCTCTTCGGGGAACGCTCTTTGTCTCTTCTTGGAGACTTGTCTCGTTCTCTTTCCTTTATGGGACTTCGTTCTCTCTTATTTTCTTCCTTCCCTTTCTCCTTTCTCGACGAAGGGCTCCCGACCTTGGATAGGAGCGCTTCCTCACCATTTATGTACTTTTCTACTTTGGCAAACACCTCTGTCATACTAGCCTGGGGATTCTTTGAGATGAAAAACATCAANTCACTAAGTTCAATGACCCATTTAACCAGTCTCCCCGAAGATTCTGACTTGTGCAGCCCCTACTTCATAGGTTGATCTGTTGGGACTTTNTGTCATACTAGCCTGGGGATTCTTTGAGATGAAAAACATCAAATCTTTTGACTAAACTCCCAGACCTGCTATGAAGGCTGTAATAGCAAATTTTTCGTCTAGGACATCCACCTTCAAGGATTCTGAGTTGAACCGTTGGACATAAGACTGTAGGTTCTCATTAGGTCCTTGTTTCACATTTAACAAATGGTAGCTCGGTTTCTTATAGGTCCGAGCTCCGATGAAGTGGGACACAAACGAGATTGACAGTTCTTTAAAAGAGAAAATCGAGGCTGGGGAGAGTCTGTTGAACCATGCTAAGGCTGAGCCCTTCAGGGTGATAACAAAGGCCCTGCATCTCACTGGATCTTGATATCCATGAAACTCTATTTGATTTTTGTAGGTGTTGAGGTGATCCACAGGATCTTTTGTCCCATCGAAAANGAAGGGCTAACACTTGTCGCTTAATCTGAAAACGAAGCGACTCAGGGCAGCTATTCTTCTGGTTAAACGGTGTATTTCTCTCGCGTTGGAGGGAGGTTGTATATCCAACACTACTTTTACCTTTTCTAGGTTAGCCTCTATCCCTCTGCTATTAACTATGAAACCCAAAAAAATTTCTGCTGACACCCCAAAGGCACACTTAGCTGGGTTGAGCTTCATCTTGTAATCTCTCAGGACCTGAAACGACTCTGCTAGGTGTCCAATGTGGAGCTCTGCCTTTAGTGACTTGACAAATATGTCGTCAATATAGACCTCCATGGAGGTTCCAATCCGTTTTTGAAACATCTTATTCACCAGGCGCTGGTAAGTGGCTCCTGTATTTTTTAACCCGAAAGGCATCACTTGATAACAGTATGTCCCTTGCTCAGTTATGAATGAGGTCTTCTCTTGGTCACTGGGATCCATCCTGATCTGATTGTACCCAGAGAAAGCATCTATAAAGCTGAGGAGCTCATGTCCCGCAGTGGCATATACAATCAAATCTATCCGGGGTAAAGGAAAACTATCTTTCGNTCTCCCACCTCATTAACTTCTCTGAGGGGTTCGAGATGCGGTTGCTCCCTTGGTGGTGGATTATTCTGGCCTCCTTGGGCCGATCACGCCTCATGTGGGCGTTGTAGGAGATTTAAGAGCTCTTCGTTCTGTTTTATCAGACGTTCATTGACAAGACGAAGGGCCTCCATCTCATTATTCATGGGAAGGCCTCCCATGGGGGGATCTGCTTCTTGCGCGTTTTCAGGTTGTCTGCTATTTGCGGCTTCTTGTTGATCTTGCATCCGTAGAGGATTGGTCTGACTTCAACTCATGTTTCGCGTTGATACCATCAGTCACTGAAAAATCAGCTTTATTTGTAACAGGAACAATCGTTCCCACAGACGGTGCCAAACTGATAACGTATATCAACGTGGATGAGCTTAAGGTGAAAGTAATGTGAGATGAGCGTGGATCAGAGTTACGAGGCTCGTGTATGATGCTACCATACAATATTCAAGGGATTAAAGGGGTGCACACAGTGAAAATATAGTGGTTCATCGGCTCAGGAGCTCGGCTAGTCCATTTTTCAATGGGGGTTCTTGCTCCTTTTTATTTTATTCACGATCGTCGTTACAAGGTTACAATGGTTACTTTTGCCACTAGGGTTCCCCTCTCCCTGTTAGGATGTGTTAAATTGCATTTATAAGGTCATTCCCTGCTAAGGGGGATCCTAATCGAGATTATTGCCCTTACTTCGTGGGGTTCTCCTTAATTTTAGGAGAAGATCTTAGTTGGTTGAGATTAAGTGTCTTGATTATAGCTTCCTAACGCTTTAGGAACCTCTCGTGGTTATTCAACCGTTGCCTTGCCTCAAGAGACATTCAGCCCTTGCCTTCTTACCTCAATTAATATGTCCGACCTCCCGGTCTTAACTGAACTCCTGAGCTAACACTTGAAATTTATTTTAGGCATCATCAGTTTCAGTGACCATGAAAAATAAAAATACAATTTTTTAGTTTATTCTATTTTAATTTTATCTCAAAATGAAAAATTAATGTCATACTTTTTAGACTAATGATTTATAATCAAAACAGAATAGGTTTCAATAAATTTAATCAACGGTCTCAAATATAATTATCTAACGACCATCAACATCTCTCAAAATTATTTACATTGTATCGTGTTTTCTGACTCGAGTTATCTAATAATGAGATAGACTCCCCCCTTGAAGTTTTCAAATTTATTTGTTATACCTTTACAATTATGCCAGTCCCCCTCAAGATTTTAAAATGATGTTTTATACCTCTAAAATTATGCTTTTGATTCCAATTTACATAAACCCCCTCAAATTTAAAAAAAAAAAAAAATTTATACCTTTAAACTGTGATCTTGATTTTCTTTTATCCATTGACTTTTGATTCTAAGATATTGTATCATTAATCATTCTAATTTGTGATATTGTGTACAGATCTTCAAATTTAAATTTGCCCAAATCATCTAATGAGCTATTTTGTATGGTTCATTGTACAATCTGTTCAAATCGATAATTCATGAATATAGTGATATTCGGCCATAATTTAATGGGAGAAAGGGTAATTCGCAAAGATTTATATAACATGTCATGTAAATCGTCGATTTCAATATATTTCATTCAATTAAAAAATTAACATTAACGATAGCTCGTTGAATGATCTTGATTGAGTAAAAATTTTTCATAGTGTCACTAACTAATTGGCCTCCCCTCAAAAAAAAAATTTGTTTGGTTCCGTCCAAAGTGTAACTATTGGATTGAAAAGCTGTCCCAGTTGAAATTATAACTTACTATTAATCGAACACCTATAAGGAATTAAGAGCTCAAATTAAATTTAAATAACGTTGCTCATATATAAATTGATTAGGATAACTCGTGTTTGAAGGTATCGTACAACGTAAATTAACCGGTTAATTTGGAGAAGTGAAGAGTGAAAATTCCAGAAAGAGATAGGCAAAATTCAATATAAATGGTTTGATGTTGGTAATTGTTAGATAAGTCTATTTTGAGACCGTCAAATAAATTTATTAAAATTTATTCTATTTTATATTATAGATTTTTCATCGACGGAAGGTGAACAACCTACCATTAAGAAAATTCATAGAATTTCCTTGGATCTAAAACCATTGCCACACTCGATGGCCGTTGTGCATACTTGATATGTTGTCATCTTCGATATAATATTATACTTTTTAGAAGTTTTAGCCCGTTGGGTTTTACCTAATTATTGACAACCGTTGTGAGATCACAGTGAAGATGACTTAAAAAATTGAGAGAGAGAGAGAGAGAGAGAGAGAGAGAGAGAGAGTGGTTGGACCATTGAAAGCTAAGCAATTTCTCATATAAGTTTGTATGGGCGGCAAAAAATTTAATTTAATAATTATACTAATACATGCACTCTCAATCAGTAACCTTCTCTCTCCTCTTTCTTTCCAATAGAAACCCAAAAAAAAAAAAAAAAAAAAGTCAGATGTTTAATATTTATTATGGATTCGAAGAGATTATTTTCGTGACAAGTATTGTTATTGGGGTCTTAAAAAAATAATTTAATGATGTGACAGTGATACGGTTTAATAGTATTATTGTGATTATAACTATTAGATTATTTCATTGAAACTTTATTACTTAACACATTATTATGTCAATAAAATGTATCGTTTTTAAGTCCCAATAACATTACTCTTTCGTGACTTAATCCCATTATATCCAAAACGAGTAATGTTATTGATACTTAAAAAATTAACTTATTTTGTTAACATAATGATGCAGCAGTGATATTCTTTAATAGTGTTATTGTGATTATAACTTTTAAAATTTTTCATTGGAATTTTATTACTTAACACACCATTATGTTCATAAATTAAATCAATTTTTTAGGTCTCAATAAAGTTATTTTAAAAAAACACTATTTAGATTTAATTTGAGGATGTAATCAAAAGTCTAATTCAATACAATCGTGAAATTAGAAATTTATCTAACATTAGAACTCACAATTAATGTAAGAGTAATGTTATTTGGTCTTAAAATTTTGACTTTATTTGTTGACTCGATGATGTGGTTTCTTTGAAATCTTTAAATGAAAAGTAAGTTCTAATATTTAATGAAATTTATTGTCAATGCAAATGTCATAATGAATTGCCTTAATAAATAAGATTAAATTTTTAGGTCCATAACCCAAAAAAATGTTTCATAACCTAAATAAAACCTAAAATTTAAAAGAAATACTATGCAACTCAAATTTGTATCCCAAATGAAGGGAGATCATTAGATGAGTGAGTTTCATCAACTTTTTTAAATGAAATTCACTGATCCAATGATCCCCTTCATTTGAAATGTAGATTTAAGTTATATAACTTTGCTCAAATTTAAAATTTGAATATATATCATCTCTTAAATAAGTATAAAATAAGTAAGTTTCATTAAAAAAAATTGACGAGGCTCGTTCATTCCATATGCATTGCATTTAGGTTTCATGTAGGTTTTGTGGGATTAATCTTATTTTTAATGTAATCCGTAGAATGTGTGTATTCTAACCAAACAACCTCACACTTGCGTCAAAACCCGCTTCAGTCTCTCAGTCCCCATAAATACCAACCCCTTCTACTCACTTTCTTATTCAAATACACACATTGCCCAGCAACTCTGTCTCTCCCTCTCACTGCCCTATTTCTTCATACACTCACTCTCTCTCTCTGCAGAAAATTAGCGACAATGACAAAGGACGTAGAGGTAGCAGAGCACAGCGAGTACTCAGCCAAGGACTACCACGATCCACCTCCGGCTGCCTTGATCGACAGCGAAGAACTAACCAAATGGTCCTTTTACAGGGCTCTTATCGCCGAGTTCATCGCTACCCTTCTGTTCCTCTACATCACTGTTCTCACCGTCATCGGCTACAAGAGGCTAACTGATCCACTCCATCAGGGCGATCCTTGTGGTGGTGTTGGCATCCTCGGCATCGCCTGGGCCTTTGGCGGAATGATCTTCATCCTCGTCTACTGCACCGCCGGTATTTCCGGTGCGTATAGCTCATTTCTTGTTCTGACTTCTGAGGTTAGCGGTCGACTAATGGCCACCGTCGTTGCTATTAAATTTTAAGATTGCAAGTTGGAACCTTGTTTTATAATACTTTACATGTTGTTCTACGAGCTTTTTTTGCAGCAAAAAAGACTAACCCTTATTGTTTAACATATTTTTTTTTTCCCTTTTGTTCGATCAAACATCGGTTTTTTATATTGAAATTAGAGTATTTATGAGAGATAAATTTTTCATAGTCTACCTCTAAAGAGTTGTAAAGATTTAAATTTATGACGTCTAAATTTACAACTCGTCCCTGTTATTACTTGGGATGTCCGGATCAACTTACCCCTCCTCGATTCGGTAAAAAATAGGTCATTTACGTCAAGATTAAAATGTTTATAAAAGATAAATTTTTTATGATTTGACTCTAAGAAATCACAAATATTCAAATTCAAGACACCTAAATTTATATTTCATCTCTATTACTGTTTGAATTAACCCTTAAAATTATATTGCTTAAAAGTTTGGTTTTATTGATATGAGTGCAAATGAACCAAATCATGCTGAACATCAAAGTTATTTGAATTCAGCCAATATTTTTGCTAAAAAAACAAAGGGGTCAAGTCGTGATCATAGCATGTTGAAGTTGAACTTGGTAATTTTTCGTTTACATTCAGGGCGATTAAACCAAACTTGAACTTATATCCGAGTTTAATTAAATACTAGATTAGGTTTATGTTCGAACTTAAGTTTGGCTCGTATATATGCAATCATATGTGTTTAAATTAAGTTCGTATTTAACAAAGAAATGAGTTTGAAGGAGTTTTTATACGAATTAAGCTCTCATGTTGGTTCTAATGTGTATAGGAGGACATATTAACCCAGCTGTGACGTTTGGACTGTTCTTGGCAAGGAAGGTGTCTCTTATCAGAGCTTTTATGTATATGGTAGCACAGTGTTTAGGTGCAATCTGTGGTGTAGGATTGGTGAAGGCTTTCCAGAAGTCTTACTATGACCTTTACGGTGGTGGGGCCAACGAGCTTTCTGATGGCTACAACAAAGGCGTTGGTTTGGGTGCTGAGATCATCGGCACCTTTGTTCTGGTCTACACTGTTTTCTCAGCCACTGATCCTAAAAGGAATGCAAGAGACTCCCATGTTCCCGTAAGCATCTAATCATACACTCCTCCTCCTTGTTTTGAAAACTTGGAAGAAAGAAGTAAAAATATACAGGGTTTCTTGAATTTTATTAATATTATATGAATTACTGCTAATATTTTGAAAATAACGTAATGACCCCTGATATTTTCCAGTTATAACAGACTGATCTCCATTGACGGAAGGATATTAGTAAAACTAATGGTAATTAAATTTTTGAAGTCAGCTAAGAAAAAACAAATATTTTCAAGAATGCCCATATGTAGTAAGACTAAGACTTTTAAGTAGATATTGTTCACATATCGATATCGATATCGATATCGAAACGATAACTATTCTCCATCAAAATTATAAAATAAAATCAAATTTATTACATTAATGAAGTCAATTTTGTTCCCATATTGAAATATTAGACACTATGCAATATTGTGACACATCATTTGAATTAGAATAACGAATTATGTTATATTATTAGATCCCGAGTATTATTATTGGTTCTTCATGTGTCACTTGCACACGCACACATAGATAGCATGTTTGGATTATTATTTTTTGGGGAGTTTGATTGGATTTATGAAATCTTTTTAAACTTAGCCCCAAGGATTTCTACATGGAATTCAAAAAAAAAAAAAATTATTCAATCTCATGTTTGGTATGTGTGAGGTTCATGAATTTATGTCAAATCATATTACTCAATTTACTAAAATGTCCATTTTTAGGTGAATATAAAAATAATTTTTTGTGTAAATTAGTCTTTTTTGTTTTCAAATCCAAACATTCACTTTTAAAACCCACCCCTTGGGTTTCATCAAACTCCCATTTGTGGGTTGAATACAGTCTGGAAGTGAGTCAAGATTCATTTACCCTATAAATCCCGAGCTAACCAAACATGAGTTTAGAAGGTGTATTGAACTATTTTCACAAATTCACCCCTTAAAATTCCATCCAAACCCACGTACCAAACATGCCCACAAAGGGAGGTTATATTTGAATGTGCTTATTTGTTATATATATAGCACAATGGTGATACATGAATTTGAGTGGCTTATGATGTTAATTAATGTTGACTATCCACAACTAAGGTTTTGGCTCCACTCCCCATTGGATTCGCCGTCTTCATGGTTCACTTAGCCACAATCCCAATCACCGGCACTGGTATTAACCCTGCTAGAAGTTTTGGAGCTGCTGTGATCTACAATAAAGACAAGGCCTGGGATGACCAAGTACTATACACCCTCCCTACCTACTCTCCTTTTGATCACAACATATATGATTCAGATATAACAATTATTTATAATGATCCTCATATTATTTGTACACGAATGTTGTTTCAGTGGATCTTTTGGGTCGGACCTTTCATAGGAGCCGCCATTGCCGCATTTTACCACCAGTACATTCTGAGAGCTGCTGCAATTAAGGCTCTTGGATCCTTCAGGAGCAACGCCTAAAGACTTTTTTGTTGGTGGTTGGTTGGTGTTTCCAAAAGAATAAGAATGGAAGATCTAGTGCGTGCATGTTTGTACGAAGGTCCATTTGGGCATGGGTGTGAAAATTGAGTGGCCCATGAAATTGTAGATAAACTTACCCTTCATGAAAGGGTGTCTGTTGTAATGCTGTTGTTTTTTATTTTATCTCTTTTAGCTGTCATCTTTCTTCTCTCTCTCTCTCTCACACACACACACACATAAATCAATCAAACGGGTCGTGTTCTTTATCTATAATCTCGATCACCAACTACTCCAAACCTCGCAGTACTTTTAAAGGAAAACAAGAACTTAAGACAATTCAATTTCATTCAAATAGTTATATGGGGTGATACAATCTCACGCTTTTTTTTTAAATCGGTGGTAAAGGGTGTTCAGACCAATTCATGCACTTTGACTAATTCTCATCTCGGTCTGGTCAAAAGCAGATGATTCACGCCACGACTAAGATATTCATGAAGGATAAATCTTTCAAAGTTTTACTTAAAAAAAAATGTCAAAATTCGAATTTAGAACATTTAAATTTATAATTTATCTTTATTACCACTTCAACTATCCCTAAGGGTTGTACAACCTCACACTTCCACGTGCTAAATCACTTCAATTTGTTAGATATCTATGTGGTACTATATAGGAACGAAACTTCAAAGCCAACACATTGAATAGACTGATGAGGAATAGTTTTGGATTGTAAATAGATTTTCCTTCAACATTAGATCACCCTGCATGGATTGATTCACACACTTATTTAACGTGAGTTTTAATTGAATTCATGACAAGTGATCTACAATTAAAAACAATTAATGAAAAACATTCTTATAAGATTAAGTTTATATATATTGAATTTTTCTTAAATTCACGAGAGTCGAATCTATCAATAAAAGGAATTGCAAAAAATGTACTACAATATAATGGAGGAAAGTTTTTTTTTTTTTGTTTAACGGTCAGAGATATCCGAGTCAGCTTATGCACGCTTCGATTAATTTCCTCCTCATTCAGTCAAATGTAGGTCATTAACGCAGGAATTAGGGTATTTATGAAAGATAAATCTTTTATAGCCTAGACTCAAAGGGTTGTCAAGTTTCGTATTTAAGATTTCTAAATTTATAATTCGTCTCTATTATCACTTGAGTTAATCTTGAAGTTACGAAGGAAAGTTGTGGTATCAGCATATGCTTCGAGAACTCTCTCTCTCCCATTAGATTGAAATAATGTTAGAACCCAAAAAAAAAATGAATACTTAAACAAGCATCTTCTCTCCCAATCCTTTCTTGATTCCATCTGATATCTTTGGGAGTCATTTTCATATGAATATTAAATGGTACACATTGTTCTTAATCCTATGGCTTCATCCCAAACGTTCTTATCCCGCTATTTTTAAAAATCTTATTATTGAATACTGATCTAATAGCACAACAGTATAAAGAAATAGTATTACCAAACCCAAAGAGATAATGGTGAGTTGGCTTTAGTGGTGATGATTCTTCAACCCTGATGATGCATTAAATGTTTTATTATTAAAAGTAGTTGATATTGCGGGGATGGGGGGGGGCAAAAATAAAGGGAAAGAAACAATGTTAGGTCAATAGAACTTTGGGATACCTTGCTTTTTTAAAAGTGTTGGGTGTTCCTCATCCATGGGTATTTTCTATAATTGAGGGTTAGCTAATCAATCTTATCTTGTTCCTTAGTTTATGTCCTTTTAACATTATTGCATAAGTCGTTGAGGGTTTAGGTGGTTGATGATGCACTTTTTTGCTTAATTTATGGCAGAAGGTGGGCATTTGCCCTTGGGCTTTCTTATCTGTGTGTGTGTGTGAGAGAGAGAGAGCGAGAGAGAGAGACTACAAGATTGATAGATATACTGTTTAAGTATAGATGATCAAGGATCAGAATAATAAGAATGATACAGATGCTTTTATTCAAACTATAAGCAGCTTTCAAGCATAGCTACGTGACAAAGTGGTCGGCATTGTTTTTCTGTCAATGACAAGTCTAAAACCTATACAAAGAGAACAAAATATTATTTTTGGTCCATGGCAATACTATTAATCCATCACTTATGATCATCTCATCAAGGAGATTGTAGAGTTCTATGATCAAACAATAACACTACCAATACCAATAAGATTGATCAAGTACTCAAAACATCTAATCTGATTTTTTGTAAAAAATTTGAAGATAGCTAAATCAATAAAGGAATGATTTAGGAGATTATAATAATATTTTTTTAGCTTAAATTTGATCAAAAAAAGGAAAAAATGAGACAAAAGTCGTAATAATTCACCTTTTCAGTACGATTTGACAACATTTTTAAGTACTTCTTTACTTGTGTTTTTGTTTTGTCTTTATTTTTTTTGTTTTTGTTTGGATATTTTCTATTACCTTATCGTTTTTTTTGGTTGGAAGTACATAAAGTTAAATGTAAAGTAAATGCAAGTAACCCAATTAACCTTGACAATTGTAATTCCTTAAACAAATTACCATTTTTGCTGCGAGAAATTGTTTTTCCGGCAGCTCAAAAACTAACGCAACAAGATTAACCGACAGGAATTAACACGAAATTAATTGAATTTTGGTGATAAATTCAGTAGACCCGTCAGACTCATTTAATAAGTGAGTTGTGTTCGGGTAAGATATGTCAACTCGTTTATCATCTATTTATCTTTTAAATAAAATTAATAATTATTCAAAAAAAGAATTTAGCCAGAATAATATATGTAGTTATTAATTACATTTGTTTAAAAAAAATTTAATAATGAATTTTTTTATTAGTAGTTTGTTAATTTCTTAGCAGGTATGTTTAATAATTAGTTATACAACATTGTTAATGACAAACGGGTTAAAAGGGTGGCGAGTTAAAAAAGTTATCGTGTTAAAATGATCCTACCTAACCCGATTCATTTTTTAAAAAGGTTAAACAAATCATATTGTATAATTCGCTTAATAAAAAAATTATGTTCGATTTGAAGATTTTCATTTGTTTATTTAAATAAGTCATTTGTATATTTATTAATTTTTTATACAAAATCAATTAGTCTCAACTCATAACTGTTAACCTGACAAAGTTGACTTCCTTAATGGATAGATGATAGTACCACGAAGCCCTACAGAAGTGCCCTAAGCTTTAGTATGTAGCTGCCAATAGATATACTAGACTCAGGGCCATCTAGTGATTTAGGCCAGCACACGTCCGTGTTCCTCTTGCTTTATTACACTTGGTTTCGGCTCTACGTTTGCTCCTACCACATGGTCTTCAGTTGGGGGTGGGCTTTTTCATTTCCTCTCTCTCTCTCTCTCTCTCTCTCTCTCTTTCTCTACAAAAAAAAAGGGAACCCCACCCCCTCATGTTTTCCTAATCTTTCATTTCCTGCTTGCAATATGTTAGAGGTGGTTTATTGTACGCCATTCCCAACGTTACAGCCCTATACCTGATTTTTGTGTGAAGCCTCGATAACAATGGGATGCGAGAATTTCCCAATATGGGCCTAGGAAACCAAGCCCAAGTATTGTAGATTTATTTCACTAGGGGTTAGTCCCAACTTCTTGTATTGTTACTTGCCTAACATGGTCCTTTGATTTTCCTATTTTCTTATTTTCCTTGGTATGGTATACTAAAACAACTTCAAAGGGAGTTGTCATGTTGGGATGCTAAATCATTTATTTGTAATCTTGAACAGTATTTTGACATTCTTGAATTATAAATCTGCTCAAATAACAAGTGTCAAAATGAGGTGTCATTTTAATATTTTTTATTATTGCCAAAATATTTTAATATATTTTAATGAGTATCTCCCTTGAAGTTGCTCTTAAAGACCATAATTAAACTCATTTGTAACCTCTCCCTTTCTCTTCCTAGAGTTGCCAAAATTGTCACCCCAAGAGCATTAATGTCATTTTCTAACTCTTGATGTCAGTCCCGTTGAAATGAAAAATTTTGAATTTGAAATGACATTTTGATAGTTATGAGATTGTCACCGCTAATGTCATTCTCCCTTGGACTTGCTCTAAGGTCCAGAATAATGGTATCAAGGTACTTCCACGTAAAGAGTAACACTTTTTTTTTCTCTCTCCTTTAATTACACATGGGAAATTCTTTTGACTAGAATGCAGAAAACTTGTGAATACAGAAGGCCCATTTAATGTGCAAATGTTGAATGAACTTCACACTAGCATGGTCGTAAGGCATGATTTTAATAATACCAGATGGGGTCGGGGATGAAGGTTGCATTGATTTCAGTTTCAGCATGCGCTTGTGAGTTGTGCTCTGCAATAATCTCTTGTGCACATGACAAAGACTACACATTATAATTATACACGACACAACTAATATAGTATTTGCTAAGCAACAACCCCCCCCCCCC
>CAUOFW020001281.1:520226-542826 GCA_963454935.2 Ilex paraguariensis | reverse complement strand
AGACTGTGCCTCCATACAGTACCATGCCAATGAGCAACCTTTTTGAGGAACCTCTTTTAACATTGCATCTTTTCCAAAGTGTAACAAATGTACTACAAGGGGGAAAAAAAAGGTTACACTTGGTTGACCTTGTAAGGGCAATTCAGGGAGACCATCTTCTCAATAAAGTGATGGCATAGAACAAGTATTCATCATTCTGTTCCCTCCTTCAAACAGTCTTTGCCATCACAAAATTAAAGTCCAAGCAACCACCACTCACTCAAGAGCCTATAAAAGCCAGTCCAAAACATGCACATAACCACAATGAAAAGCAATATTGCCCTCTTACCTTAGTATCCCTATATCAAAGAAGATGACACCCATGGCTTCTCTCCTGGCCTTTGCTCTACTTTCCATGCTGTCCATTGCTCGATCCCAGGATCGAGCACCCCACGGGATTACTTATGAGAACCCCGTGGCTTTCTCACCATCAGCATTCGAATTCTTCCACCCGAACACTGAGCAGCCGAGTTCTAAAAACCCGGGTGCTTCATCAAATTGCTCACCATTGGCAAATTGCTCACCATTGACTCTGGCAGCGACAGTGCAGTCAACTCTGGCACATGATAGCATATCAACCCCCAACACCGGAGGGAGCAAAATGGGTGTTGGTGGGATTGTTGGCATTGTGTTTGGTTTTGTGTTTTCTGTGCTTTTGGCAATGGGTGTTTACTATGTGGCGATCACACGTCGGTCCAATTTTAGTCGAACCAATTCTGTTCAACCTGATGTCTGATATGCTACGCCTTATCACCCACTCCCCAACATCTTTTTCTTCTTCGTTCCTCCTCTAATGATTTGGGTTGTGCTATGTACCTATGATCTTTCTTAGTATGTAGTAGTTAGTTAAAATTTATTCTGCATTCTTCATTCTTGCCAACATGATATGAACAAATCCACCCCCATTTTTGTTACTTCAAGGCAATAGGAGACCACAGAAATTTTAAACTCCTGCAAAGAACAACAGTGCAAGAAATATCTGAAAGATACCAAACAACCACTGTAAACTAATAAGGGCAATAAAACAGTGTGCTACTTTGTGCAATGCTATTAAGACATACTTTGAGACCTAATTCACTGCTATTATTATGTTAGGAGTTAGCCACAGTGTTGGATGTGGCCCACAACCAATTCAATGGTGGCAATGCTTTAAGTCGACAAATCAATACAAAAAGTATTTATAGCTAATAACTCGCACAAAAATGCAAAAATAGCTCTCACCAAGCAGAAAATTCAGAACAAAACAGATATATCCTATACCAACTGCTCTATCAGTCGCATAGTCATCAAAATTTCAAAGAAATCTCAAAACAGAGTAGAAGATCTATTTCAAACATACGAGAACATTGATTAAGCACACTGTCTTAGGTCAAAACCAAAGGATTCACCATTTATAAGGAAATTGAGTGATTCATTACCTTCATTGGAAGATTGGGAGTGATGGTATAAATGATGCTAGAACATAGGAACAAGGAAATTCCAATTCTAGTCTTCGCTCAGAGTGGCAAGCACCATTTACTAGGTGATTCAATTAGAAGTGGACCAGGATCCTACACCACAAAAGCCTCCATCTGGTAGATGGCCAAGTTAGGGATGAAGCAACGTTAGGGTGAGCAAACAGCACACTAGGCCTTGGAATTTTGTGAGCAGAGCTAAGCTCTGATGGTAATTCAGCATGAAATTGACTTTTTCCTCAGCATTACGGGAGCTGAGCTTTGCCCAGCATAAAGCTCTGCTCATCTCAAATTACAATGACAGAAAAAGTGGACCAGGATCCTACATCACAAAAGCCTCTATCTGGTAGATGGCCAAGTTAGGGATGAAGCAACGTTAGGATCAGCAACCAGCACACTAGGCCTTGGAATTTTGTGAGCTGAGATGAGCTAAGCTCTGATGGTAATTCAGCATGAAATTGACTTTTTCCTCAGCATTACGGGAGCTGAGCTTTGCCCAGCATATTGCTCTGCTCATCTCAAATTACAATGACAGAAAAATCTAGCTTAAGACAGCTTGAAAACTATCCCACAGTTTTGTTTCTTCTAAAATCAAAACAATTAAGATTGTGGCAATAGCTTAAAATATCAACAACGGCGGCCAGAACAATTAAAATAAGAAATGTTGCAAAGATCCCTCAACAAGGTGATTTGCTTCTTTAGTAAGCCGGAAGTTGAAGATACAAACGGACATGCAATTGCATGTCTAACACTCACAAAATGTCAAGGAATACATTTATGTGTTAATAGTAAGTATCATTAACATTTCTACCATCCGCGTGAGCTGAGGGACTCAATCACAGGTCCCAATGTTTGATCCACTGCTTTGTTCCATAGCTGTGCAAGCTCAAAATGAGATTTCTCCCCAAAAATAGGCTCTCCCATCTGGAAGTTTACAAAAAAGATACAGTCTAATATAATGTAGGGACACCATAAAACTTTCAATGAAGATAGATAGCATGTTGAGTTACTAATTTCACATAGCTTATCATTTCTTTAATTTAAGCATCCTATATAAGTCACACTATAGCTAGATATTTCTCATAATGGTAGTGATCAAATAAACCAGACAGAAGATCAAGCATACAGCCACAAAGAACTGATAATGACACATATACTGACACTGACAATGGCAAATACCTCAGTCCTTCCCTTATATAATTTTCTACACGTAAAATATCAAATGGCAAAACTGAAAATTTTCAAGTACTATGGAAATATTATCGAAGCATCTTTTGACGCTTCTAGAGAAACCCGAGCACACAGAACAGTCCTATATAACAAGTTCAAGTTAACCTATATAACAAGTTCAAGTTAACTTAAAGTAAGCCTCATTGGGTAAAAGGAAGCCCATTCCAAACTCTACAGGTTCCGGTCCAACCAGATATTGCCAGACGTAATGCAAAATCATCTTCTGACATTACTACAAGAAGTTTAGTTGTAAAGAACCTTGCCAAGATTGGCCTTCTAAAATTTATGCACATATCAATAGTTTAGTAGTTGGGGACATAGTGATTGAGTTTTCATGTAGCTTTTCTAGTGGAAATTGTATCATTCATGGTTTTCCAACACAACCTTCCTCACAACTCAATAAAACCCAAATAAACCCACAATCTGCACTCAACAATGGGTGCTTCAATGTCTAGTACTATGCAAATACATAATATTAGGCGTTAAATGGAAGCCCATGGAGACCAAACCTTCAAAGCATTAAAAAAATCAATAATAATAAATTTAACACTGATGAAAGCAATAACATTGATGTGTCTTCAAATCAGATTAAATGATAAACAGGTATATTATGGAAAATTAATAGGCAAAACTTATCTCCATTTCCTTGCAAGTACAAACATAAATATATATACTATACTAAGAAATTTCGTGGAAATTCAGTGGATGTGTTTATTTCACATTGCCCCTAGGTTGTTAACGTTCTGTCTTAAACTAGATCATTATAAAAAATTGGCACACGAAATTTCCTAGTATGAATTATATAGATAATGTTTAGCACACAAGTTGCCAGGACTATCACTAACCATAAACTGTCTACGAATTTTAGGGTTTCAGAGGTACCAAATAGGAGTTTTGAAATTTACCTGAGATTGAGGCGTAATTTGAGATTGGTTCTCCGCGATTGTCCCGTAAATGCTTCTCCGCTGCGCGAAAACGACGACTCCAGTGAATATACTTCCCAGTGCAGCGCCAAGTAGACGCTCCTGCGAAAATCCCAAACATTAATTCGCACGAGTTTATTATGTGATTAAATGGAGAAAGAATGCTTGATGATTGAAATAGTTTGGATCAGATAGAACATGAAATAGGATTGTTGCTGACCTGAGCTAGAACGCTGATCATTCCGAAGATCTCCGGCTGCCAAGAAACGCGATACGAGGCCTACGCTCCGAGCAAGACCGATTCGCCAGCGAAAAAACCAACAAAATGTATTAACTGAAACATAAAGGTGCAAAAATCAATACAATCCTCAACACTTTCGGAAACAACACAAGTATCCCTAATATTGTTGTAATTGACACTAAAACCCACTATTTTTTAAGGCTGAGAACTAAAAAAATGGGAAATTTCTATTAAAATTTTATTGGAGCAAATTAGTCTCACTATTAACAATTTATTTTTGACTAGCTGAAAATAGAGAAAATATTGGGTGTAACTATTACACTATGTCATCATGTTGGTATAGTGTAACTATCCAACGATAAAATAACATGTGGACAGGTAACTATTCATCCATACCATATAGTAACTATTCATCCATATCAAGTAGTAACTACCTCGTGTGAGATCCACCCGTCGACATGATATTTTATTATTAGACTAGCGATATTTGTGATTGAAGTCATTGTATACTAAACTTTGATATTATGTGTGTATAGGGTTACTGTGTGTTGTAGAGTGTTTGTGTTGGATTTATAAAATTTGGGAGGAAAGTGTACGATGGGTGTGTGAAATTTTGGAGGAAAATATACCTCATAAATTCAAAAACCTAGTTATCTTATTATATAGATGGCTATAGTATGTCGACATGATGATATGGGTAACGGTTACGCCCAATATTTTTTTTCCTTGAAAACTATGTTTTTTTAAACGAATGCAACTCCCATAAAGGATGAAATATCAGATTCTGTGTGATACCGCAATATATCCTCAATGTTGTAACCCTTTTAAAAAAAATTACTGCAAATATGGAGTAATTTTTTTACTATTTTTTTTTCAAACTAACTTATTTGGCAAACATTATATTAATAATATAGAATTCAGTTAAAATAATTCAATCAATTGTTCCTACTAATTCCATTAAGATTTGGAATGATTTTCAAACATAAAAGTGTGATTGTGACAAAACATAAGGTTTTATGTTTAGCTTCGGTAGACTCTGTTTTTTGTTTTTGTTTTTTTTTATTCAACTGTCAGAATTATTTGGGTTAATTTATGCATACTTTAACTAATTTTTTTTCCAGTTCGATTAAAAGCCGGCAATCCACGCCAAAACTAAAGTATTTACGAGGCATAAATCTTGATCTCAAGAGATTATCAATATTCGAACTCAGCACATTTGAATTTATAACTCGTCTTTGTTACCATTTAACCTGCCTATTAGTTTTGCATAATCAGACTATTATAGTACCTACCTCTTGCTTTTGTGACATGATGACCTTGGTTTAGCACCAGGGATGAGATTAGATTTAATTAAGTTGATAGTCACCTACAATTGATTCGATTTTGTTGTATTCGAATGCCAAGTAAATCAAATCTTACGCTATAAAAATGGGGTTAATTTCTTACATGGTATGTGTAGGAGAATGCACATTTAAATGTAATATACCAACCTATAATCCAAGTATGACAATGGTACCAAGCACATAGACACATTTTTTTAAGGGAAAATTACTAATAAATATTATTTTTTTTTCAAATAAACATCAATTAAATTTTATCATTTTTGTTTTATATCAATGAAGTTTTATTTTTAATAATTTATTTCAATTAAGTCATAATTTACTTATATTAATTTTATCCTTACTTTTTAATTACAAAAACACTTTCATTCATTAGCATTCTTTTGTCAATCCAATGGCACACTATTCGAGCATTTCAGTTGCTATATGACTTTGCATTATTTTTGATACGTCAACGGTACACCCTCGATACTTTTCAATTGCTCTATGATGTGTACAACAAATGAATTCTTCCTTCGATTAAGGTAATGTTATTATATTACAGATTCTATTGATAANTTCAATTGCTCTATGATGTGTACAACAAATGAATTCTTCCTTCGATTAAGGTAATGTTATTATATTGCAGATTCTATTGATAAATTTATCTCATTGGTTTTAAATTATTTTATTAATTTATATTAAATTTAAAATGATTAAGTTAAGAATTCATTTTAGTTATTATGTTTGAATCAATAACGACATTAAATTGGAATTAATCAACAAATATTATTGATGTAATTTTTTTTTAACTTTTCTTATTTTATTAAATACTTTGCAAATATTGTCTCAGGTTTTAAGATTGGGTGTCCCAATGAGATAAGAAAATAAGAAAATGTGGATTTTCTTTGGATCTTACCATGAAGTTTATTGATTTTTTTAAAAAAAAATTTATGGGGTTTCAATGTTAGTTTTGTAAGCAAGAAATTTTTGTCTTATTAATTAGTTCTAAGAATGTNTCAATGTTGGTTTTGTAAGCAAGAAATTTTTGTCTTATTAATTGGTTCTAAGAATGTAAAAAAATGAAAGAGTTTTAATAATTAAAGGGTAATGATAAAATTAGAATATAATGAAATTTAGGACTTAATAACAATAAAATATCAAGAATATAATTTCATTGATTATAAAATAAAAATGATATGACTTAATGAATTTTTGTGAGAAAAAATAATACTTATAGGTAATTTTTCATTTTTTAATGGAGAATGTGTCAAATTTCGTGAAACTTAATGGTTAAAGCGTCTAACTCATAATTGGCGAATTCGTAGATTTAATTCCTACTGTATGCATGCCAATGAGACCCTCCAATAAATATATTGATTTTTACTTGAAAAAATCATTTCGAATGACATTTTTTGAAAGTGATTAAATTTAAGAAATGAGCGTAAAAGGGCATGTTTTTGAGAATATAAATTGCATAAAGGCATGAGAAATGTGTTCAATTTTTTTTAACACATTTCAAAAATTAACTCACATGACCATTTTTTTAAGGCTATATTTNTGAATATTGTTGGATTTATATTATACATGATAGGGGTAGAAATCGCGCGTTCGAATCTCATCCCTGAACGAAAGGATTTTGGCTGACCTGACGTGTGCCAAAGCGATCACCCAATAGCCTTTGACCTCCATCCCAAATCGGGTAGGAGTCGCCCCCCCCCCCCCCCCCCCCCCCCCAATTGTTTTCCCTGATATAGTCTCGTTACAGAGGCACAAAAACAAGGGAGATTAGAGCACCTAGAAGGAGAGGGAAAGAGACCCTAAGCTTGAAAGTGTGTTTCAATGGAGGCAAGGTCATGTTACTGTGGGAATATGAGTAAATTGAGGACTTGCAAACCCAGTAAGGTACATCACAATTCTCATTAATGGCACTCTGACTCTACAACATCTTAATACCACTAATCTCAACAACCCTGTTTGTTTTTTGCAAACAAGATGTCAGAACCATTGTCTCTTTATCAGTCAACGTATGTACCAACTCTTTGTTGGTTCAGACAATCACCTATGTAATTTATTATACCCCACATTTGTTAAACTTTTGTTGGTTCATACCTATAGTCACTCCATGGTGAACCTCTATAGAAAAAAGTGAGGAATCAAGTCTTGTACTAGTCACTGAACAAAGGGGAAAAAAAATAGTTTATTTCTCAAATATTTTCAATTTATGCACATGGCAAATAAACAAAAGAAAATTATACAAAATTTTTATATTCAACCAAATCACTTTATAATCAATGAAACATTTTTATATTGAATATATATTATGCACATGCACACGCACATGCACACGCACATGCACTGCCTTTGAAGGCAAACTACTAAACAAATCTTTTGAGAAAACCAATGATTATAAAATAGAAACATGTAAAAAATGTTTTCGGCAATCAAGACCAAAAGAAAAAAAAAAAACTTCTCAATTTCAGAGTAATGTACATATCGTGGCAGGAAATGCTATACATATCAAAATTTTTATCAAAAAATATTTTTACCAAATGAGTTGGCAACTCCAGATTATTCTTGGACCCACCAAGATATATCCATCAACATATTTACTAAATTTTCGGGTCTCAAATGATGTATCACACTGATAACTATTAAATAGTTATTGAGAGGTTGTGGGATTTATTGATCTTATAGTTTATATTAATTTGTGATTCAAAAATTGATGGATACAGCATTGTTAATCCTTGTTGTTCTGGATGAAATATAGGGTTAAGGATATAACACGTGATTCAACCATGACCATTGACTGGTCAATATTAATTATTTTGACAACTATACCCTTAAAAAATGACTACACGAGTTGCACGCCTTTGAAATCTGTTAAAAAAATTCATTGTTGTGAGTCGCACTATTTAAAATTAGAGTTAATTGTAATAGAGGTCTTCAAAGTATGAGATTTATTTTATTTTAATTTTTAATATTTTAATTGTATTATTTTAGTTCCTAAAATATTGAATATGTTTCAATATGGCAGGTGATATCATATCATGAGTGGCATATAATATTATCAACTAGAGCAACTCCAAGGTTGTTCGCTAGTTAAGCCTTTTAGCTATTTTGGCAAGGAAAACTCCAAATTTGGTGCTTCAATCCACTAGCCAATCTCCTTGCCAAAATAGGTGGAGATCTTCATCCTAGCCAGATCTGGAGAGCACATTTGCTCGCCAATTGCTGCTTGGGTTTCTCTACCTTCAATCACTCAGCCCGTCTTCCTTCCTCTAATCTCTCCATTTCTGCTTCATTTCTGCATAACGACACACACTGTGAATTGGTCTTCTTTCCTCCTTCAGGTATGTCTTCCTTCCTCCAATATAAGTTTTCCCTTAATTTCTGTGAATCGGTCTTCGCTCAACCTGACTTTTTGAAATTTTTTGAGATTGTGTTTCTTTTCATTGTTCACAATATGTTTGATGAATTGCCTCAATGAGATATGCACTCGATTTATCTAGAATCCTGTGTTAGTTTTTTTTATTGTTACTTTTATTTGGACTACAAGAATTTTATATCAATTCTTTTTCAAAAAAAAAAATTCACATTGCTTGTTCTTGTTTTAATGAACCATAGTGCCGTGTTGGATGGTGTTGTGTTGGTAGATAAATAGTTGTTCTTGTTCTTGTTCTTGTGTTGGTAGATAAATATTGTTGAAAGGAACCATGTTACAAAGAATCCTTATTCTTGTTCTTGTGTTTTTTTATTTTTTTTTTGGAAGTAAACAACATGTATTAATATACAGAAACATGTATTGGCTTCAATGGCCTCTTTACAATCAGTGTTGTAACATCAAACACCACCACCGTAAGACAAAAGGTAGTAGCAAAATAAAATTTATCTAAATAGGTACTAGCATTTTGTCCATTACACCATTAGATTATTCATAGTGGCAGAGAAATCACAATTCTGGGATTGATACTTGCCAACTTTGGGCCATACGTATATTTAGGGGAGTACTCTTGACTCCAAAGAGATTAACCTGTATGCATTTCTGAATATTTGTCCATTTCTTTCCCTCCACACAGTGTAGACAGTAGCAGCCAAGCATAATTTTTGAATTAGGACCTTCAGAGTTTTGCCCCTCCACTCCTCAGAAACTTTCTGAATTAGAAGAGGCCACGAGATTGGAAACTATACATTGTCACACTTACTCATCACATAAGACCAGATTTAATTTTGATTTAGGGTAAAGTACACTTGTCTGCAGTGAACCTTTAGTACTTGAAATTTATTGTTTGTTTCTAAATGATATTGTGTTAATTTGACATTAGTTGAATCTAACCAACATTGATACTATTATTGTTATAGTATGCTTTGAGTTGAATTACATGAATAATGTATGTTTTGGGTTGAATTCTAGGCGTTACATATAGAACCATTTGAACATGGATATTACTTCACCAATCTCTTGAATGACGGTACAAACGTAGATGAGTTTAACACTCAATTAGTAGACCAAATAAGTCATTCTTTACCAATATCACCTTAAATAAAACCACCACCAAAAAGGTTCGAGGCGACAATTTTACAGTTGAGAAGGACTTAGTTTTAATCTCGGTTTGGCTTAATATTAGCGTGAATAGCGTGCATAGAAATGAGCAAAAATCTAAATCGTATCGGCGAATTATTTGGGAGTATTTCACCAAATACAAACCCCAGTCAGATTGTAATCCCAATTAGGTTTCTTTGATGAATCGCTGGTCGATAATTCAACTAGTCACTAATAAATTTTGTGGCTACTTTGACCAAATTGAAAGGTTAAATCAAAGTAGTCTGACTGAGAAAGACAAGGTATGAATGCATTTTAATTACAAGTATGAAAATAGGGCATTTTTCGTTTATGATACATAGTATTATTGTACAATTTTCAGGTCCGTGATACAAGAAGGTGTACAAGGAACTTCATAAATATTCTTTTCCATTTGAACATTGTTGGAATGAGTTATGGTGTCAACCAAAATGGATGGAGGATTCTCAGTCTAAGAAGCAAAAAAAAAGGTGGTGGCAACTCCTAGTAGCTCTAATCCTTCAACACCAGAATCAGTAAACATAGGAGACGACAATGGGGGCTTGGAAAGGCCAACTGAAAGGAAGATTGCAAAAGAGTGAGCAAGAAAGTCAAAGAGCAAACTCTCTGAAGGCGATAATTTAAGTTCAACCTATTTCGTGAAATTGTTTGCATAAATGAAAGAGGAGAAAAAGATGTTAACGGAGAAGAAAGTCGAATTCATGAAAAAATCACATCTTCAAGAACAAGAGAGACTAGCTCATGATAAAGAGAAGGTACAATTCAAGCAAATAAAGGAGGAACAGAATATAATATTGATGGACATGAGTGTCATACCTTGCGATTCAAGCTGAATATTTTAAGTGCCGCCACATAGAAATAATGGAAAAGAAAATATAATTCTTTCTTATTCACAGACTAACAACTTTTGAGTAGTAGTACAACAAAAAAATATTGTAATATTATGCATGCTTAAATATTTGTAGACAATGAATGTTTAAATATTCATAGAAAATTCGTAGTGTAAAACTGTCAAAAACATTCCATGGATAATCCACATATGCCCGACTAAATCAGTTTGGAGTCTCGAATGAGTGTCTCTGTCTCTAATGCGATGTTGAGTATGAATAAATTGAAGCAGTTATGAACTCCGTTCGGATATTAATGTAGGAGTAGAAATTTCATCTAATGCATTATAACTAAAGTCTATTTCATTACCGTTCCTCTTATCCTCAATAATCATGTTATGCAATATTATGCATGCCTTCATAATATCCTTAAGCACCTCAAGTTTTTAAAAATGTGTTGGTCCACGAACTATAGCAAATCGTGCTTGGAGCACTCCAAAAATTCTCTCAACATCCTTTTTGGCCGACTCTTGAGCTTGTGCAAAATGTATTTGCTTTGCCTCTTAGAGATGGAATTATTTTGACCAACATGACCCACTTTGGATATATACCATCAACATAGTATAATCGTTTCCATTGACGGAATAATTGATCGAAAGAGCCCTACCTTCTGAAAGAAGAGTAAAAACAGAAGAATGTTCTAGTACATTTATATCATTGTGGGATCCAGGTAACCCAAAGAGGCATGTCAAATCCATAGATTATATGAAGCAATCGCCTCTAAAATAATTGTTGGTTCATGAACATGACCAGAATATATATATTTTCATGTTGTTGGACAATTCTTCCATCTCCAATGCATGCAGTCAATACTACCTAACATTCCAGGAAACTCACGACTCTCACTGATTGATAATAATCTAACAATGTCTATGTTGTTTGGTGACCTGAGGTACTCATCAGAATAAATTGCTACTATTGCCAATACAAATCTGTGCAAACTTTCAATTGTGATGCTTTCGCCGATCATTACATAATCATCAACAGCATCTACTGCAAACTCCATATGCAAACATTCTTATAGTGACAGTCATCTTTTAAAGGGGAGACAATCCAATAGTCCCGATAGCATCCCTTTTTTTTTGATAAAATATGGATCATAAACTTCCACCATGGAAAGAATATGAACGAAAAAAGATCAATTCATTCGAAACCTCCTCCAAAATAAATTTGGGAGATAGGTAGGCGATTCAGCAAAATAATATCAATAAAGTCTTTCATGCCTTTCAACTCGATTGCGAAAAATAACAGAATGACCTTGAATAGAACTATGACATATTGCAGAACTATTCTCAATATTAAGTTCTCCATTGTCATAGTAGCAACCGCTAACATTTCCAACTCTTCATCAGAGTCAGAATCATTAAGAATCATCTTCAATTTACCATCACGAGTCATAGTAAAGAAATATGAGTGCAATATCAGTAAAATAAATTTGAGATATATGACAATGGGAAGGAGAAGGTCATATTTATACATTTTCAAAAATATGATCATTGTAAATATGATTGTTGAAAATATAACCGTTATAAATATAACCGTTGTAAGATTTAAAATTTAAAAATTTGATGGTGTGACACGACATGTCATCATGTTCCGTCATCATTATAGCGCTTATGTGTTACGCCACGTGACATTTTTGAGTTATATTATTGAAAGTTAGTTGAAATAGTTAGCTAAAATAAAGAGCGTGGTTGTAGTAAATTTTAAAAAGTAGATAACTAAAGTAGAAAATTCTATATTTAAATATATTTTGAATAGTTATTTTGCTTAGTATGGTTGGAGATGCTCTAATACTTGTATATCATATGTATTATGAATCCCACTATTTTAGTAACTTCTAGGAAAAATTTTAGCCACGCTTTTTTCTGGTTTATCATATCTTCAAAGACACTTCCTCTATTTTTTGAATCTTCACTGACACCCCATATCGAAAGGCCCTAATTAGAATACAATTTTAATAAAATGCTCATGATATATTTAAAAAAAAAATTCATCAACGCCCTCTCTAGGTGGGCATATCTTCAATGAAACCACATCTATTTTATGATTTTTTTACTTATTAAATTTTGGTAAAATTTCATGTTAATTTGGCAAAATTTGATGGAATTTAATGTTGATACCCCCTTTCATTTGGTCGGTTAGTTCAGATGAATCATCGCCTTCTTCTACTATCGGAGCCCTCTTGAATTGGATCAATCCACCACAGAAACAGGGTATCAACGAGGTATTTTCGTTAGACAGAAAGCACGACGGCCAAGCATCATCATCTCATCTGACTAACGAGTTATAACACCCCGTTTCCAAGATACGTTACTTGATTAAATTAATCAATCACAATACCACAAATCATAATTATATCTCCAAATGTACATGGGTCAAAACTCTAATTTCCTCCATAAAAAAAATCTCTATAATATACAAATGAATCTATTCAAATTATCTAATTGCCTCGATTATAATCACAATTTTGATCTCCCAATACCAACAAAATTTAAAAATCATATCAAGATTCGTCCATCTTCGATCCCTCAAATATCAATTCTGGTCATTTCCTCCCAGATTATTTTGAAAAAATATTAAAGGCGAAGAAGTATACAATATGACAAAAAATAATGTGCTCAACGACAAACAAAAAATATGAATGATCATATATCAAATAACTCAGATGATAAGGATCATGAATAACAAAATTAAAAATCACATTCGACACACCACATAACTCACCAGCTAGCAAATATAGCCTCTTACTTTGTTACTCTTTGTGACATAACAAGTGATACTTAAGCATATAAATTCATACTAATACTAGTCAATCCTACCCCATAGGGTTATGATCGCAATTACATCCCGTAGGACCATAATCATATTTTAACAATTATGCCCCAAATACACTTTATATATGTACCAATTAATCCCAAAATATTTAGCCCAAAATACTGGTCGACCAATAAAATTGATAGAATTTCGTATCAATCAGAATAGTCAATAAGAATACAAATTTCAAATAATCAAAGGACACTCTTTACAAAGAAATTTTATTGTATACTACTTTGTACCTCAAAATCATCAATAACTCTAATAGATGTGAACTTCAAAGTACCATTAACAAAATATTTGATAGCAATTTAAAATAAAATCATTGCTCAATTTTTAACTTAAAATCTCATAAGTTTTTTTTTTTTTTAATTTCTTTCTTTCTTTCCTTCTCTCTCTCTCCGTTCTTCCCATGGCTTGTTCATTGGTAGAGGCAGAAATAGCCAACACAGGAAGGCTTCATTTGGCCCACAAGGCCATTACGTAAGTTGGCTTACATTAGCATGGTGAAGTAAGTGGACAGTTGCCCAATTTTTGTGGTCATTGTTTTTTTTTTTTTTATATATATAGAAACACTTGTCACTTGAACACCATACCATCCCCATCCATTTGACACTTGCATAATGTATATACTATATAAGTATTTCCATTTAGATACTATAATATTTTTATTTTAATATAAAATATGACCTATATTATAGTCATTCGACTCATTTTTACAAAAATAAATTTATATTTAAAGTCCATTTGCTCATTTGAAATTTTTAAAAATAACCCTCAATTATATAAAATTATAATTAACGACCTAATTATCATGTTAGCAATTATTTTTTTGACGGGTTGTTGCTCGAGTAGACAGATGTTAGGTTTTCCATGACTAGTGAACTAGCCCCCTCAGACTCTCAACAAGAGCCCCCCCCACGCACTCAACCGAACTATCACTATTACATTGAATATTTACTCATAAATCACACAGTTTTTGCTGTCTTAAAAATGATTAAAAAAGTTTAGTTCTAATAATTCCGCTAAAAAAATTTCTTTTTCATGTTACCATAGCTTTATGATGATTTATTTTTTTTTTCTGACCCGAATCATTCATTAGATGTTTAGCAATCCTTGACAATGTGGGTGTTGTCTTTTTTATTCTTTTTTGCTTGTGTTGTCTTCTTTAGGTTCTCTTTTTTTAGTGCCTAATTTATAGATTAATGATAATGTGGGTACATTTTTGTTTGTATCGTTAACATTGTAACATTAACTTATCATTGTACATAAAATAACATACACAAAATGCCGAAAAAACAAGCATATATTACAAAGTAAGAAAGAAAAAGAAAACTCAACTACCCTTTTTGACTAACATGTCATCGGAGATGTCAATTAGCCTGCCAACAAAAGTTCTAAAGAGGATGCTTATTATGGGATCGATTAAGGAGAGAGAGAGAGAGAGGATTTCCCTAATCCTATAGCCGTTGTCACTCAATGATTAATTAATTCATTGATATTCAATGTGGAGAATCGTAATTTACTATGTATGCTGAAATATTTTCAATATTAATTTTTTATTTTTGTCATATATTCAAAGTTACACAAATATTGTGCCGCATAACTATATTTTTTGGATTGCAACATGTCTTTTTTTTTTTTTGATAAATAAAAAATAAACATTTTTTGTTCTTAGTGCATTGCCGCTTCTCACCCTCACCCCCATCTATAATATCAGAAAGTATTTTTTCAATAACATACTAAAGTTATTACTTTACTTTTTTGTTTGTTGGTCCAGTGGTCAGTGGTGTTCAAATCAGTTTAAGCGTATCTCAATAATCAGGAGTGTCCGGTCAAAAACAGATCCTTTATGTTGAAATTAGGATATTTATGACAGATAAATCTCTTGTGACTTTTAAAAAATGATCAAAATTCGAATTCTAGAAGTGGGTTATCAATTGATGACAGGGGCAGAGTCAGGAATATCTATATGAGGGGGCAAAATATAACTGATAAAAAAATATATTTAGTCGAAATTGATACGAAAATATTTAGTTCAAGAATGACAAAAAAAGTAAGAATCAAGACAAAATTATTATGAAATAGTAAATTCAATTTTTATTTAGCTGAAACAAAATCAAAATAAAAAGACACAAAATAATTTTTTTAGTACATTTTAACCTAATTATATATTTCAATAAAATAAAAAAAAAATTAAAATCTCTAAAATTTTGTATATGAATTAATATAAATTAATTTTTTCCTAATTTTCTATTAATGCGCACAATCACAAGTCTATAGTAAAATTATTCTTTTATTTATTTGAGATCATTATCAATCTTATAGAGTAATTCTCTATTTGAAATAGCTTGAAATATTTTTGGGTTACAACCTTTTGTCTTTTGTACACAATCGTATTTTATTAGGTTATAGACTACTATTACTAAAAAATGATAAATAAAAACTAAAAATTATTTTTAAAAAGGAACGAACATTGTATTTGATAAAGAGAAATATTTTATTTTTGTCTATGTACAAATAGATCATGATAGTTACATTTGATTGACTCGATCCAAAACTAACATATTTATTTTAAAGAGATAGTAGACCACTAATTTATTGAAAAAAAAGAGACTAAAATCATTATTAAAATTTTTAAAAATTTAGGGAGGGCAAATATAATGCATAAAATAAATTTAATGAGTCCTCATATAAGGTGGTCCAAAAGTGAGGGGGTGCATGTGGCTCCGCCCATGCTTGACGAGGTCATTATTAGAATGAGAAATAAAGAGTGATTCTCACAATTTTAACATAGATAATGACTTCGAGAAGTGATAACTTAACTCCTCTTGCGGGCATTTCTTTGATACATGGTGTTAGCAGTTCATCAATGAATGCAAGTGGTAAAAACAGTCATGAAAATTGTCCCATGTGACTTGTGAAGAAGCCAGAAAACCAACGCCTCATCATCCACCATGAAAAAAACAACTGCTGTTTTTGGCTGTCCGATAGGAACATCCGGTCCTACCTTTCAACATGTTTGCGCCATTAAATATGCATCTTTGTCTCCCTCTCCTCCTTGACTTTACAAATTACGACACTACTCTTTCTTCAATGCAGAGGCTGCACAACCCATGAGCTGTAACAGTCTCTCTCTCTCTTTCTCTCTCTTTGTTTCTATGGTAAGTTGAACCAAAGCTGCTTTGTTTCTTTTTTCATGATCAATTCTCTTCATCCCCATAATATTTGCAGGCCATTGACAGCTTTAATGGCTCTTGTACTTTTGGTATTGATGTGTTTGTCTGTGTTTTGACTATTTCCTGTCATTGTGGACCTATTCCTAGGACTGAAATGCAGGAGAACGGGTTCAGGAAACCTGTTTTGTCATTTTAAACTTTAGCTATTATATTATTTTGTTTTTTTTTTTTTTGCTTTCTGACAGATCATTTTCTGGATTGTTGCTTTTCTAGGAAAGTCATTTAATATCATGATCTTCTTCTCTTGAGTTTAATATAGAGTCCCTCTTTTTAATTTAAAGAAAAATGATTAGACCAAGTTTGCAACAAAATGACAGAATTTAGTTTCCACAGTGTGGCATTACTCAGTTGTCTAGAGAATTCAGAGGTTTTCTGAGAGAAGATTGGAGGATCAAGTTCATGAATTTCAATTAAAACTGCAGCAACGGGGTCCGATTAAAGTACTGTTCGGTATTGTACCTCTGTTTTTCACCGTTTAAAAGACACGTATAGAGTTTTTTTTTTTATTTAATGTATTGGCTAATGAATTATGAAACTCTGGAATTATCTGATTTTTTACATTTATTTGCTGTGTGCCTTCTGCTTGCTTTTACTTTTCGGGATTCCTGGGAATCTTTTGGGATTTGAAATTTGTGTTCTTTTTCCTGACAAACCAGAATTTGTGGGGTTTAAGGCTTTTGAAGAAAAACTGGTATGTTTCTGACTATTTCAGAAAAAGACAAGGTTCCTATGGTCAGCTTTTTCTATGTCTTGTTTTCTTTTCTTTTACCTAAGCTTTAGAAACCTTAGCTGGAATTCTATTCAACTAGAACCAATAATTTTTCTTCAACTTGATTAGGAGGTTGTATCTCATTTTGCCAGAATCATTGATAAGCTTTTGTTCTTCTTTTCCATCTTCTCCACACCAAACCTCTACCATTAGAAAGTGGTGTTTGATTTGAAGATTGCAAACTGTAACATCCTCGTGGGGATTTGAACTCTATGGGTACCATGAAATTTTCTCTTCATTGCATCTATTGGATAGTTCGGTGGTTCCTGTTGCATTTACATAGTTTTATTTTCAAATCCGAACATATTTTTTTCCTGGTATCTTTTATGTTTGCTTGCAGGCAGATCCAAAAAGGTTGGGATAAGGCTTTGTTGAGTTTATCCTTTATGTTTGCTTGCTCTTTGGTAGTTGGGCAATTGTTGATACTTAGCCCAGCAAAGAAAAAGTAGTAATTGTTAACTATGTATGAAGTTCTTTTATGTTTGGTTGCACATTTTATTGAATTCTTTGCCACCACCAAGCACTTCTTCTTCATATCAGTGAGGTTGACTTGCCTGATTTCATATAGCAATTATGAGTTCTGTATTCTTGGCATTTTCAGATGATTAAGGGGCTAAGAGCATTTCAGAATTTGGGTCCAATGGAAAGACCCCTAGAGGCCCAAAAATTGTTAGAAATGTATCGGTTGTTGGGTACTTCAGAAGATTGATGCTTTTTGACAATGCCATTGTTCTGGTGGCGACCGCTGCCGCTGCTTATATTGATTCAGCTATTTGGGCCCCACAAACTACATGGTAGGTTTTTTTTTTTTTCCTTTTGGAAATCATTGTTTGAATCTTCCTATCGCAATGTGATATGGAACTTGCAGATTGAGATAGTATTTTTTGTTGATTTTGTATTGGTATAAATCTGGACGAACTGGAAAGCATTATTTCGAATATTTCTTTAGGCACTATATAGCATGCTGTTAGTATTGAAATTGTACAATCATTTGCCTTGAATTATACTTAAACATGTTTCTTTTTGGTGCCTTTGGGATTGTATTAATGACTGCTACATTGGACATCCTAGATTTGTGAATCATCCAAACAGATGCATTCAATTCGTATTTGGAAAGATATTCCAAATAGACTGGTGTGGTTAANATTGTATTAATGACTGCTACATTGGACATCCTAGATTTGTGAATCATCCAAGACAGATGCATTCAATTCGTATTTGGAAAGATATTCCAAATAGACTGGTGTGGTTAAACCACCGCAGGCTGGCTTCAGCATAAAATCCGATATTTGAAGTGAATTATATATTTCCACCTTAAAGTGCTCTATGTGTTCCTATGTGTTTATCTCTAGTGTGCAGATGTGCTGGATAAAATGCACTGTTGTTAAATTTCCTTTCACAAGCAGGTGAGTCTGGTTGTATGAGAAATGTGTTTGTCTGCAAGAAGTAAACCTACTATTGCTTCACAAAACCATGAATTTTTCTGAAACAACTAGCCTCTCATCGATGATTGCCAAATATTTTTCCCATTATTGTCACATAAAGTTGCCACAGAAGGATTTGATTTCTTGTTTCCATTCCTGTAGTTGAAGCTTTACTTGCTTTCAAAAGCACAGTTTCCAATTCTCGAGAGTTTCCTAGGATTGGGAAATACCCCGCAGGGAGACAATGGGAGTGTGTCAACTGTTATAAGCTGAAAGATCTGAGTGTTGTTTCATTGTAAGTTTCCTCTTCATCTCTCCTCACTGTTTATTCATGGTTGTATTTGAATTTAACCAGAAAGACAGAAATCCATTAACTGGTCCAAGAAGCAGGCAACAACAAAGCATGAAAGGCTTTGTGGGTTCAGCTACATGGAGTTCCTTGGCCACCCAATTTTGTTATGTGACCATGTATTCAATTGAATCATAGGCCAGTGTGTCATTTCTTAATGTCATGGATGTTATGTATATAAGTGATAGCTACTACTTGCAATGCATACTATGAACATAATACAACAATTTAGAATTAGATTTCCTCTGTGTGCAAGCTTGCTATGTATATACATGCATGTCAACAGCCCCATGAAGTTTTTAGGTCTCAACCAGGTGTACATCCGCTCCAAGCACCTGGTTAGCTGCATGGAAAATCTGTCAGGAGGAAAAAATGTTTCTATATAAGATGTTAAATGTTGTTACTTGTGAACTTGCTTATAGGAAGGCCTTGTTTAGTGATCTAGTTGCATCAATATTCAGCCTCATTGTATGGATTTCAGTCATTTAAACACACATATACAAACTTACACATTAGTATATATCCCGAGCAGAAATCATTTGCATGACCTAGCTACCTAATACCGGAAAGTTCTAGGTCAAATAGGATAACCTAATAAGTTCTAACTGCAATATTTCCTCTCGTGTCAAATAGGTCACATGACANGAGCAGAAATCATTTGCATGACCTAGCTACCTAATACCGGAAAGTTCTAGGTCAAATAGGATAAACCTAATAAGTTCTAACTGCAATATTTCCTCTCGTGTCAAATAGGTCACATGACATTATTTTTATCTCTTTTGCCTTGTAGGACACCAGTATGAGGACTTCATTTTGTTTATAATCATATGGTAATGTAGTTTTCTTGTTGGACCATGGATGCAATCCATCTTCTTTACTCATTCATGGTAATTCTAAAATATTCAGAATTGTGTCTTTTTTCTTTTCACCAGAAATGGATTTAAATAATCTATTGGAGCATTACCCTGTGTCTAACATCCCACAATCTGTTTGATTTTTTCCGCGGACTAGCATAATCAGTGTAACCTTCTGAGTCAATAGCTGTCTCNATGACATTATTTTTATCTCTTTTGCCTTGTAGGACACCAGTAGGAGGACTTCATTTTGTTTATAATCATATGGTAATGTAGTTTTCTTGTTGGACCATGGATGCAATCCATCTTCTTTACTCATTCATGGTAATTCTAAAATATTCAGAATTGTGTCTTTTTTCTTTTCACCAGAAATGGATTTAAATAATCTATTGGAGCATTACCCTGTGTCTAACATCCCACAATCTGTTTGATTTTTTCCGCGGACTAGCATAATCAGTGTAACCTTCTGAGTCAATAGCTGTCTCGTTTCCACACTTGATTAGAAGAAAATTTTTTCAGGTCAAGAACCACAACAATCAAGTCAAAACTGGATGAGGGTACCAATGTTCCAACATACACACCAGTACAAGAAGTTGATTCAAAAAAACCAAGCAAACAGAAATTAGCTGCCATTATTGGTGGTGCTGCTGCTGCGTTGGTTGTGGTAGTAATTGTAGCAACAGTATACTTCTGCTTGATGCGCCTAAAAAGATTAATAAGGAGAGCATCTGATACGGCTTCTTCTGAGCCATCACCTACTGGTAATTTAATTCTTTTATCTAGTTTGTGTTCTACATGGAAAATATAGTAAAAAATTGAATTGCTTTTCTGTTATGGACATAAGAGTGAAATGCTGATGCTATATGACGTATAGGATGACTCATCACGCAGTTTAGATGCAGGATGCTACTGAGTCCTGAGCATACTTAAGGTTATGCTTGGGCTACTAAATGAGTTTTACTTGTAGGGTGCTACTGGATGAGTTTCACTTAATATGCATAAATGTTATTTTCTTTCAGTCGAGTGGGAAAGAGGGTTTGCTTCCCCGGGTGCTGTAGATCTCTCTGTTCTCAATACACAGAATCTGAGGCCATTTACAATTTCAGAGCTGGAGAATGCTACGGGCAATTTTAGTTGGGGTAATATTATAGGAGGAGGTGCGTTTGGTTTAGTTTACAAAGGATTGCTTGAAGATGGATCTGTTGTGGCCATCAAGAGACACATACAGTATCCAATTCAGTTTTTTGTTCACGAGGTAAATCTAACTTACTAAATTCTAAAGAAGAAAAAGTTCTCAGTTTTCTCCAACTATTGATTGTTTCTATAAATTTTTTGGAAATATGCTTGGAGAAACTGCTACTATTGCTTTGATATTCTTTCTGTTTTGAGAGGTCTGTCTGCAGCATAAAGGATGAGTATGCTGACTTGTCTTACTTGTTCAAGGTAAAGCACATAGCTCGTGTCCACCATAAGCATCTTGTCAAGCTTATTGGTTACTGTGAAGAGAACCAACAGCAGTTGCTTGTGTATGAATATCTCCCAAATGGAAATGTTGGAAACCATCTGTATGGTACTCTCTATCTCTCACTTGTTATCTGATATGCATATATACATATTTCTATCTTTCTTTCTAAATGCAGTTGCCTTTTTTAGATAGTGAAGGTCTGCCAATTGGAAAGCTAGATATGCGGCAGAGGTTATTAATTGCTTTGGGTGCAGCAAAAGGTTAGCAGGCTGTTTCATTTTTCGCCCTACTATTTACAGTAGATACAAATAGTTTTGACACTTCACATAAATATCTTGGATCAGGACTTGAGCATCTTCACAGTTTGATGCCTCCTGTCCTGCACATGCGCTTCAAAACGAGAAACATGCTTGTGGATGAAAATTTGACTTGCAAGGTTTCTGATTTTGGACTTCAAAAATTGCTGGCTGAGGGCTATCATGCTGGATCATCTTCAGCAATTGATTGCTTTGTTGACCCGGAGTAAGTATTCTAACTTTGAAGCATGTTTGGTGAAATACCAAACATTTCTTAAACTGGCATATCCACATGTAAGTTAGTCGAGTCTCCTGGAAAACACACCCACAGCCTGGTGTCTGGTAGAGAGAGAGGTTTGCTGTATCTTGAGATATGGGTAATGGTTACAAAGCACTTGACTAAGTTGCTAACGCAATCTCCAGTAGTTCCCTGTTTATATGTATAAATTATTGAATTTGAGTGCTACCTTTCATGATTTTCTTTGCTTTGATCCAACTATAAATTGTATTTATAAACATATCATACACAAAACTTCACTTGGTTGGAGTTTAGAGGTTAAATTCCATTATGCTAATGTCTGACTTATGCATCTTTCTTTGTAAGGTTAAGATCAACAGAGGAGTTTTCAGAGAGAAGTGATGTGTACAGTTTCGGGGTTTTCTTACTAGAGTTGATCAGTGGTCGTCAAGCACTTGGCAGGAACGAATCAGG